>JAUIMM010002510.1:0-81364 GCA_031769625.1 Taudactylus pleione | reverse complement strand
GCATATCTGATGCTGCTGTCACTAGTAGCACTACTATTACTAAGCATATCTGATGCTGCTGTCACTAGTAGCCACTACTATTACTAAGCATATCTGATGCTACTGTCACTAGTAGCACTACTATTAATTAGCTTATCTGATGCTGCTGTCACTAGTAGCACTACTATTAATTAGCATATCTGATGCTGCTGTCACTAGTAGCACTACTATTACTAAGCATATCTGATGCTGCTGTCACTAGTCAGCAACTACTATTACCTAAGCATATCTGATGCTGCTGTCACTAGTAGCACTACTATTAATTAGCATATCTGATGCTGTTGTCACTAGTAGCACTACTATTACTAAGCATATCTGATGCTGCTGTCACTATTAGCACTACTATTAATTAGCATATCTGATGCTGCTGTCACTAGTAGCACTACTATTAATTAGCTTATCTGATGCTGCTATCACTAGTAGCACTACTATTACTAAGCATATCTGATGCTGCTGTCACTAGTAGCACTACTATTAATTAGCTTATCTGATGCTGCTGTCACTAGTAGCACTACTATTAATTAGCTTATCTGATGCTGCTATCACTAGTAGCACTACTATTACTAAGAATATCTGATGCTACTGTCACTAGTAGCACTACTATTACTAAGCATATCTGATGCTGCTGTCACTAGTAGCACTACTATTAATTAGCTTATCTGATGCTGCTGTCACTAGTAGCACTACTATTAATTAGCTTATCTGATGCTGCTATCACTAGTAGCACTACTATTACTAAGCATATCTGATGCTGCTGTCACTAGTAGCACTACTATTAATTAGCTTATCTGATGCTGCTGTCACTAGTAGCACTACTATTAATTAGCTTATCTGATGCTGCTGTCACTAGTAGCACTATTAATTAGCTTATCTGATGCTGCTATCACTAGTAGCACTACTATTACTAAGCATATCTGATGCTGCTGTCACTAGTAGCACTACTAATAATTAGCTTATCTGATGCTGCTATCACTAGTAGCACTACTATTACTAAGCATATCTGATGCTGCTGTCACTAGTAGCACTACTATTACTAAGCATATCTGATGCTACTGTCACTAGTAGCACTACTATTACTAAGCATATCTGATGCTGCTGTCACTAGTAGCACTACTATTAATTAGCATATCTGATGCTGCTGTCACTAGTAGCACTACTATTACTAAGCATATCTGATGCTGCTGTCACTAGTAGCACTACTATTACTAAGCATATCTGATGCTGCTGTCACTAGTAGCACTACTATTACTAAGCATATCTGATGCTGCTGTCCACTTGTAGCACTACTATTACTAAGCATATCTGATGCTGCTGTCACTAGTAGCACTACTATTACTAAGCATATCTGATGCTGCTGTCACTAGTAGCACTACTATTACTAAGCATATCTGATGCTGCTGTCACTAGTAGCACTACTATTACTAAGCATATCTGATGCTGCTGTCACTAGTAGCACTACTATTAATTAGCTTATCTGATGCTGCTGTCACTAGTAGCACTACTATTAATTAGCATATCTGATGCTGCTGTCACTAGTAGCACTACTATTACTAAGCATATCTGATGCTGCTGTCACTAGTAGCACTACTATTACTAAGCATATCTGATGCTGCTGTCACTAGTAGCACTACTATTAATTAGCTTATCTGATGCTGCTGTCACTAGTAGCACTACTATTAATTAGCATATCTGATGCTGCTGTCACTAGTAGCACTACTATTACTAAGCATATCTGATGCTGCTGTCACTAGTAGCACTACTATTACTAAGCATATCTGATGCTGCTGTCACTATTAGCACTACTATTAATTAGCATATCTGATGCTGCTGTCACTAGTAGCACTACTATTACTAAGCATATCTGATGCTGCTGTCACTAGTAGCACTACTATTAATTAGCTTATCTGATGCTGCTGTCACTAGTAGCACTACTATTAATTAGCATATCTGATGCTGTCACTAATAGCACTACTATTAATTAGCTTATCTGATGCTGCTGTCACTATTAGCACTACTATTAATTAGCTTATCTGATGCTGCTGTCACTAGTAGCACTACTATTAATTAGCTTATCTGATGCTGCTGTCACTAGTAGCACTTCTATTACTAAGCATATCTGATGCTGCTGTCACTAGTAGCACTACTATTACTAAGCATATCTGATGCTGCTGTTACTAGTAGCACTACTATTAATTAGCATATCTGATGCTGCTGTCACTAGTAGCACTACTATTACTAAGCATATCTGATGCTGCTGTCACTAGTAGCACTACTATTACTAAGCATATCTGATGCTGCTGTCACTAGTAGCACTACTATTACTAAGCATATCTGATGCTGCTGTCACTATTTAGCACTACTATTACTAAGCATATCTGATGCTGCTGTCACTAGTAGCACTACTATTACTAAGCATATCTGATGCTGCTGTCACTAGTAGCACTACTATTAATTAGCATATCTGATGCTGCTGTCACTAGTAGCACTACTATTACTAAGCATATCTGATGCTGCTGTCACTAGTAGCACTACTATTACTAAGCATATCTGATGCTGCTGTCACTAGTAGCACTACCTATTAATTAGCATATCTGATGCTGCTGTCACTAGTAGCACTACTAATAATTAGCTTATCTGATGCTGCTATCACTAGTAGCACTACTATTACTAAGAATATCTGATGCTACTGTCACTAGTAGCACTACTATTACTAAGCATATCTGATGCTGCTGTCACTATTAGCACTACTATTACTAAGCATATCTGATGCTGTTGTCACTAGTAGCACTACTATTACTAAGCATATCTGATGCTGCTGTCACTATTAGCACTACTATTAATTAGCATATCTGATGCTGCTGTCACTAGTAGCACTACTATTAATTAGCTTATCTGATGCTGCTATCACTAGTAGCACTACTATTACTAAGCATATCTGATGCTGCTGTCACTAGTAGCACTACTATTAATTAGCTTATCTGATGCTGCTGTCACTAGTAGCACTACTATTAATAGCTTATCTGATGCCTGCTATCACTAGTAGCCACTACTATTACTAAGAATATCTGATGCTACTGTCACTAGTAGCACTACTATTACTAAGCATATCTGATGCTGCTGTCACTAGTAGCACTACTATTAATTAGCTTATCTGATGCTGCTGTCACTAGTAGCACTATATTAATTAGCTTATCTGATGCTGCTATCACTAGTAGCACTACTATTACTAAGCATACTCTGATGCTGCTGTCACTAGTAGCACTACTGTTAATTAGCTTATCTGATGCTGCTGTCACTAGTAGCACTACTATTAATTAGCTTATCTGATGCTGCTGTCACTAGTAGCACTATTAATTAGCTTATCTGATGCTGCTATCACTAGTAGCACTACTATTACTAAGCATATCTGATGCTGCTGTCACTAGTAGCACTACTAATACTTAGCTTATCTGATGCTGCTATCACTAGTAGCACTACTATTACTAAGCATATCTGATGCTGCTGTCACTAGTAGCACTACTATTACTAAGCATATCTGATGCTACTGTCACTAGTAGCACTACTATTACTAAGCATATCTGATGCTGCTGTCACTAGTAGCACTACTATTAATTAGCATATCTGATGCTGCTGTCACTAGTAGCACTACTATTACTAAGCATATCTGATGCTGCTGTCACTAGTAGCACTACTATTACTAAGCATATCTGATGCTGCTGTCACTAGTAGCACTACTATTTACTAAGCATATCTGATGCTGCTGTCACTGGTAAGCACTACTATTACTAAGCATATCTGATGCTGCTGTCACTAGTAGCACTACTATTACTAAGCATATCTGATGCTGCTGTCACTAGTAGCACTACTATTACTAAGCATATCTGATGCTGCTGTCACTAGTAGCACTACTATTACTAAGCATATCTGATGCTGCTGTCACTAGTAGCACTACTATTAATTAGCTTATCAGATGCTGCTGTCACTAGTAGCACTACTATTAATTAGCATATCTGATGCTGCTGTCAATAGTAGCACTACTATTACTAAGCATATCTGATGCTGCTGTCACTAGTAGCACTACTATTACTAAGCATATCTGATGCTGCTGTCACTAGTAGCACTACTATTAATTAGCTTATCTGATGCTGCTGTCACTAGTAGCACTACTATTAATTAGCATATCTGATGCTGCTGTCACTAGTAGCACTACTATTACTAAGCATATCTGATGCTGCTGTCACTAGTAGCACTACTATTACTAAGCATATCTGATGCTGCTGTCACTATTAGCACTACCATTAATTAGCATATCTGATGCTGCTGTCACTATTAGCACTACTATTAATTAGCATATCTGATGCTGCTGTCACTAGTAGCACTACTATTACTAAGCATATCTGATGCTGCTGTCACTAGTAGCACTACTATTAATTAGCTTATCTGATGCTGCTGTCACTAGTAGCACTACTATTAATTAGCATATCTGATGCTGCTGTCACTAATAGCACTACTATTAATTAGCTTATCTGATGCTGCTGTCACTATTAGCACTACTATTAATTAGCTTATCTGATGCTGCTGTCACTAGTAGCACTACTATTAATTAGCTTATCTGATGCTGCTGTCATAGTAGCACTTCTATTACTAAGCATATCTGATGCTGCTGTCACTAGTAGCACTACTATTACTAAGCATATCTGATGCTGCTGTCACTAGTAGCACTACTATTACTAAGCATATCTGATGCTGCTGTCACTAGTAGCACTACTATTAATTAGCTTATCTGATGCTGCTGTCACTAGTAGCACTACTATTAATTAGCATATCTGATGCTGCTGTCACTAGTAGCACTACTATTACTAAGCATATCTGATGCTGCTGTCACTAGTAGCACTACTATTACTAAGCATATCTGATGCTGCTGTCACTATTAGCACTACTATTAATTAGCATATCTGATGCTGCTGTCACTATTAGCACTACTATTAATTAGCATATCTGATGCTGCTGTCACTAGTAGCACTACTATTACTAAGCATATCTGATGCTGCTGTCACTAGTAGCACTACTATTACTAAGCATATCTGATGCTGCTGTCACTAGTAGCACTACTATTAATTAGCTTATCTGATGCTGCTGTCACTAGTAGCACTACTATTAATTAGCATATCTGATGCTGCTGTCACTAGTAGCACTACTATTACTAAGCATATCTGATGCTGCTGTCACTAGTAGCACTACTATTACTAAGCATATCTGATGCTGCTGTCACTATTAGCACTACTATTAATTAGCATATCTGATGCTGCTGTCACTATTAGCACTACTATTAATTAGCATATCTGATGCTGCTGTCACTAGTAGCACTACTATTACTAAGCATATCTGATGCTGCTGTCACTAGTAGCACTACTATTAATTAGCTTATCTGATGCTGCTGTCACTAGTAGCACTACTATTAATTAGCATATCTGATGCTGCTGTCACTAGTAGCACTACTATTAATAAGCATATCTGATGCTGCTGTCACTATTAGCACTACTATTAATTAGCTTATCTGATGCTGCTGTCACTAGTAGCACTACTATTAATTAGCTTATCTGATGCTGCTGTCACTAGTAGCACTACTATTAATAAGCATATCTGATGCTGCTGTCACTAGTAGCACTTCTATTACTAAGCATATCTGATGCTGCTGTCACTAGTAGCACTACTATTACTAAGCATATCTGATGCTGCTGTCACTAGTAGCACTACTATTAATTAGCATATCTGATGCTGCTGTCACTAGTAGCACTACTATTACTAAGCATATCCGATGCTGCTGTCACTAGTAGCACTACTATTACTAAGCATATCTGATGCTGCTGTCACTAGTAGCACTACTATTACTAAGCATATCTGATGCTGCTGTCACTATTAGCACTACTATTACTAAGCATATCTGATGCTGCTGTCACTAGTAGCACTACTATTACTAAGCATATCTGATGCTGCTGTCACTAGTAGCACTACTATTAATTAGCATATCTGATGCTGCTGTCACTAGTAGCACTACTATTACTAAGCATATCTGATGCTGCTGTCACTAGTAGCACTACTATTACTAAGCATATCTGATGCTGCTGTCACTAGTAGCACTACTATTAATTAGCATATCTGATGCTGCTGTCACTAGTAGCACTACTATTAATTAGCTTATCTGATGCTGCTATCACTAGTAGCACTACTATTACTAAGAATATCTGATGCTACTGTCACTAGTAGCACTACTATTACTAAGCATATCTGATGCTGCTGTCACTATTAGCACTACTATTACTAAGCATATCTGATGCTGTTGTCACTAGTAGCACTACTATTACTAAGCATATCTGATGCTGCTGTCACTATTAGCACTACTATTAATTAGCATATCTGATGCTGCTGTCACTAGTAGCACTACTATTAATTAGCTTATCTGATGCCTGCTATCACTAGTAGCACTACTATTACTAAGCATATCTGATGCTGCTGTCACTAGTAGCACTACTATTAATTAGCTTATCTGATGCTGCTGTCACTCGTAGCACTACTATTAATTAGCTTATCTGATGCTGCTATCACTAGTAGCACTACTATTACTAAGAATATCTGATGCTACTGTCACTAGTAGCACTACTATTACTAAGCATATCTGATGCTGCTGTCACTAGTAGCACTACTATTAATTAGCTTATCTGATGCTGCTGTCACTAGTAGCACTACTATTAATTAGCTTATCTGATGCTGTTATCACTAGTAGCACTACTATTACTAAGCATATCTGATGCTGCTGTCACTAGTAGCACTACTATTAATTAGCTTATCTGATGCTGCTGTCACTAGTAGCACTACTATTAATTAGCTTATCTGATGCTGTCACTAGTAGCACTATTAATTAGCTTATCTGATGCTGCTATCACTAGTAGCACTACTATTACTAAGCATATCTGATGCTGCTTTCACTAGTAGCACTACTATTAATTAGCTTATCTGATGCTGCTATCACTAGTAGCACTACTATTACTAAGCATATCTGATGCTGCTGTCACTAGTAGCACTACTATTAATTAGCATATCTGATGCTGCTGTCACTAGTAGCACTACTATTACTAAGCATATCTGATGCTGCTGTCACTAGTAGCACTACTATTACTAAGCATATCTGATGCTGCTGTCACTAGTAGCACTACTATTAATTAGCATATCTGATGCTGCTGTCACTAGTAGCACTACTATTAATTAGCTTATCTGATCCTGCTATCACTAGTAGCACTACTATTACTAAGAATATCTGATGCTACTGTCACTAGTAGCACTACTATTACTAAGCATATCTGATGCTGCTGTCACTAGTAGCACTACTATTAATTAGCTTATCTGATGCTGCTGTCACTAGTAGCACTACTATTAATTAGCTTATCTGATGCTGCTATCACTAGTAGCACTACTATTACTAAGCATATCTGATGCTGCTGTCACTAGTAGCACTACTATTAATTAGCTTATCTGATGCTGCTGTCACTAGTAGCACTACTATTAATTAGCTTATCTGATGCTGCTGTCACTAGTAGCACTATTAATTAGCTTATCTGATGCTGCTATCACTAGTAGCACTACTATTACTAAGCATATCTGATGCTGCTGTCACTAGTAGCACTACTATTAATTAGCTTATCTAATGCTGCTATCACTAGTAGCACTACTATTACTAAGCATATCTGATGCTGCTGTCACTAGTAGCACTACTATTACTAAGCATATCTGATGCTGCTGTCACTAGTAGCACTACTATTAATTAGCATATCTGATGCTGCTGTCACTAGTAGCACTACTATTACTAAGCATATCTGATGCTGCTGTCACTAGTAGCACTACTATTACTAAGCATATCTGATGCTGCTGTCACTAGTAGCACTACTATTACTAAGCATATCTGATGCTGCTGTCACTATTAGCACTACTATTAATTAGCATATCTGATGCTGCTGTCACTAGTAGCACTACTATTAATTAGCTTATCTGATGCTGCTATCACTAGTAGCACTACTATTACTAAGCATATCTGATGCTGCTGTCACTAGTAGCACTACTATTAATTAGCTTATCTGATGCTGCTGTCACTAGTAGCACTACTATTAATTAGCTTATCTGATGCTGCTATCACTAGTAGCACTACTATTACTAAGAATATCTGATGCTACTGTCACTAGTAGCACTACTATTACTAAGCATATCTGATGCTGCTGTCACTAGTAGCACTACTATTAATTAGCTTATCTGATGCTGCTGTCACTATTAGCACTACTATTAATTAGCATATCTGATGCTGCTGTCACTAGTAGCACTACTATTAATTAGCTTATCTGATGCTGCTATCACTAGTAGCACTACTATTACTAAGCATATCTGATGCTGCTGTCACTAGTAGCACTACTATTAATTAGCTTATCTGATGCTGCTGTCACTAGTAGCACTACTATTAATTAGCTTATCTGATGCTGCTATCACTAGTAGCACTACTATTACTAAGAATATCTGATGCTACTGTCACTAGTAGCACTACTATTAATTAGCTTATCTGATGCTGCTGTCACTAGTAGCACTACTATTAATTAGCTTATCTGATGCTGCTATCACTAGTAGCACTACTATTACTAAGCATATCTGATGCTGCTGTCACTAGTAGCACTACTATTAATTAGCTTATCTGATGCTGCTGTCACTAGTAGCACTACTATTAATTAGCTTATCTGATGCTGTCACTAGTAGCACTATTAATTAGCTTATCTGATGCTGCTATCACTAGTAGCACTACTATTACTAAGCATATCTGATGCTGCTGTCACTAGTAGCACTACTATTAATTAGCTTATCTGATGCTGCTGTCACTAGTAGCACTACTATTACTAAGCATATCTGATGCTGCTGTCACTATTAGCACTACTATTAATTAGCATATCTGATGCTGCTGTCACTAGTAGCACTACTATTAATTAGCTTATCTGATGCTGCTATCACTAGTAGCACTACTATTACTAAGCATATCTGATGCTGCTGTCACTAGTAGCACTACTATTAATTAGCTTATCTGATGCTGCTGTCACTCGTAGCACTACTATTAATTAGCTTATCTGATGCTGCTATCACTAGTAGCACTACTATTACTAAGAATATCTGATGCTACTGTCACTAGTAGCACTACTATTACTAAGCATATCTGATGCTGCTGTCACTAGTAGCACTACTATTAATTAGCTTATCTGATGCTGCTGTCACTAGTAGCACTACTATTAATTAGCTTATCTGATGCTGTTATCACTAGTAGCACTACTATTACTAAGCATATCTGATGCTGCTGTCACTAGTAGCACTACTATTAATTAGCTTATCTGATGCTGCTGTCACTAGTAGCACTACTATTAATTAGCTTATCTGATGCTGTCACTAGTAGCACTATTAATTAGCTTATCTGATGCTGCTATCACTAGTAGCACTACTATTACTAAGCATATCTGATGCTGCTTTCACTAGTAGCACTACTATTAATTAGCCTTATCTGATGCTGCTATCACTAGTAGCACTACTATTACTAAGCATATCTGATGCTGCTGTCACTAGTAGCACTACTATTAATTAGCATATCTGATGCTGCTGTCACTAGTAGCACTACTATTACTAAGCATATCTGATGCTGCTGTCACTAGTAGCACTACTATTACTAAGCATATCTGATGCTGCTGTCACTAGTAGCACTACTATTAATTAGCATATCTGATGCTGCTGTCACTAGTAGCACTACTATTAATTAGCTTATCTGATGCTGCTATCACTAGTAGCACTACTATTACTAAGAATATCTGATGCTACTGTCACTAGTAGCACTACTATTACTAAGCATATCTGATGCTGCTGTCACTAGTAGCACTACTATTAATTAGCTTATCTGATGCTGCTGTCACTAGTAGCACTACTATTAATTAGCTTATCTGATGCTGCTATCACTAGTAGCACTACTATTACTAAGCATATCTGATGCTGCTGTCACTAGTAGCACTACTATTAATTAGCTTATCTGATGCTGCTGTCACTAGTAGCACTACTATTAATTAGCTTATCTGATGCTGCTGTCACTAGTAGCACTATTAATTAGCTTATCTGATGCTGCTATCACTAGTAGCACTACTATTACTAAGCATATCTGATGCTGCTGTCACTAGTAGCACTACTATTAATTAGCTTATCTAATGCTGCTATCACTAGTAGGATTAGATAAGCTAATTAATAGTAGTGCTACTAGTGACAGCAGCATCAGATATGCTTAGTAATAGTAGTGCTACTAGTGATAGCAGCATCAGATAAGCTAATTAATAGTGCTACTAGTGACAGCAGCATCAGATAAGCTAATTAATAGTAGTGCTACTAGTGACAGCAGCATCAGATAAGCTAATTAATAGTAGTGCTACTAGTGACAGCAGCATCAGATATGCTTAGTAATAGTAGTGCTACTAGTGATAGCAGCATCAGATAAGCTAATTAATAGTAGTGCTACTAGTGACAGCAGCATCAGATAAGCTAATTAATAGTAGTGCTACTAGTGACAGCAGCATCAGATATGCTTAGTAATAGTAGTGCTACTAGTGACAGTAGCATCAGATATTCTTAGTAATAGTAGTGCTACTAGTGATAGCAGCATCAGATAAGCTAATTAATAGTAGTGCTACTAGTGACAGCAGCATCAGATATGCTAATTAATAGTAGTGCTACTAGTGACAGCAGCATCAGATATGCTTAGTAATAGTAGTGCTACTAGTGACAGCAGCATCAGATATGCTTAGTAATAGTAGTGCTACTAGTGACAGCAGCATCAGATATGCTAATTAATAGTAGTGCTACTAGTGACAGCAGCATCAGATATGCTTAGTAATAGTAGTGCTACTAGTGATAGCAGCATCAGATAAGCTAATTAATAGTAGTGCTACTAGTGAAAGCAGCATCAGATATGCTTAGTAATAGTAGTGCTACTAGTGATAGCAGCATCAGATAAGCTAATTAATAGTGCTACTAGTGACAGCATCAGATAAGCTAATTAATAGTAGTGCTACTAGTGACAGCAGCATCAGATAAGCTAATTAATAGTAGTGCTACTAGTGACAGCAGCATCAGATATGCTTAGTAATAGTAGTGCTACTAGTGATAACAGCATCAGATAAGCTAATTAATAGTAGTGCTACTAGTGACAGCAGCATCAGATAAGCTAATTAATAGTAGTGCTACTAGTGACAGCAGCATCAGATATGCTTAGTAATAGTAGTGCTACTAGTGACAGTAGCATCAGATATTCTTAGTAATAGTAGTGCTACTAGTGATAGCAGCATCAGATAAGCTAATTAATAGTAGTGCTACGAGTGACAGCAGCATCAGATAAGCTAATTAATAGTAGTGCTACTAGTGACAGCAGCATCAGATATGCTTAGTAATAGTAGTGCTACTAGTGATAGCAGCATCAGATAAGCTAATTAATAGTAGTGCTACTAGTGACAGCAGCATCAGATATGCTAATTAATAGTAGTGCTAATAGTGACAGCAGCATCAGATATGCTTAGTAATAGTAGTGCTACTAGTGACAGCAGCATCAGATAAGCTAATTAATAGTAGTGCTACTAGTGACAGCAGCATCAGATATGCTTAGTAATAGTAGTGCTACTAGTGATAGCAGCATCAGATAAGCTAATTAATAGTGCTACTAGTGACAGCATCAGATAAGCTAATTAATAGTAGTGCTACTAGTGACAGCAGCATCAGATAAGCTAATTAATAGTAGTGCTACTAGTGACAGCAGCATCAGATATGCTTAGTAATAGTAGTGCTACTAGTGATAGCAGCATCAGATAAGCTAATTAATAGTAGTGCTACTAGTGACAGCAGCATCAGATAAGCTAATTAATAGTAGTGCTACTAGTGACAGTAGCATCAGATATTCTTAGTAATAGTAGTGCTACTAGTGATAGCAGCATCAGATAAGCTAATTAATAGTAGTGCTACTAGTGACAGCAGCATCAGATAAGCTAATTAATAGTAGTGCTACTAGTGACAGCAGCATCAGATATGCTTAGTAATAGTAGTGCTACTAGTGATAGCAGCATCAGATAAGCTAATTAATAGTAGTGCTACTAGTGACAGCAGCATCAGATATGCTAATTAATAGTAGTGCTAATAGTGACAGCAGCATCAGATAAGCTAATTAATAGTAGTGCTACTAGTGACAGCAGCATCAGATATGCTTAGTAATAGTAGTGCTACTAGTGACAGTAGCATCAGATATTCTTAGTAATAGTAGTGCTACTAGTGATAGCAGCATCAGATAAGCTAATTAATAGTAGTGCTACTAGTGACAGCAGCATCAGATAAGCTAATTAATAGTAGTGCTACTAGTGACAGCAGCATCAGATATGCTTAGTAATAGTAGTGCTACTAGTGATAGCAGCATCAGATAAGCTAATTAATAGTAGTGCTACTAGTGACAGCAGCATCAGATATGCTAATTAATAGTAGTGCTAATAGTGACAGCAGCATCAGATATGCTTAGTAATAGTAGTGCTACTAGTGACAGCAGCATCAGATATGCTTAGTAATAGTAGTGCTACTAGTGACAGCAGCATCAGATATGCTTAGTAATAGTAGTGCTACTAGTGACAGCAGCATCAGATATGCTAATTAATAGTAGTGCTACTAGTGACAGCAGCATCAGATATGCTTAGTAATAGTAGTGCTACTAGTGACAGCAGCATCAGATATGCTTAGTAATAGTAGTGCTACTAGTGATAGCAGCATTAGATAAGCTAATTAATAGTAGTGCTACTAGTGACAGCAGCATCAGATATGCTTAGTAATAGTAGTGCTACTAGTGATAGCAGCATCAGATAAGCTAATTAATAGTGCTACTAGTGACAGCAGCATCAGATAAGCTAATTAATAGTAGTGCTACTAGTGACAGCAGCATCAGATAAGCTAATTAATAGTAGTGCTACTAGTGACAGCAGCATCAGATATGCTTAGTAATAGTAGTGCTACTAGTGATAGCAGCATCAGATAAGCTAATTAATAGTAGTGCTACTAGTGACAGCAGCATCAGATAAGCTAATTAATAGTAGTGCTACTAGTGACAGCAGCATCAGATATGCTTAGTAATAGTAGTGCTACTAGTGACAGTAGCATCAGATATTCTTAGTAATAGTAGTGCTACTAGTGATAGCAGGATCAGATAAGCTAATTAATAGTAGTGCTACTAGTGACAGCAGCATCAGATATGCTAATTAATAGTAGTGCTACTAGTGACAGCAGCATCAGATATGCTTAGTAATAGTAGTGCTACTAGTGACAGCAGCATCAGATATGCTTAGTAATAGTAGTGCTACTAGTGACAGCAGCATCAGATATGCTAATTAATAGTAGTGCTACTAGTGACAGCAGCATCAGATATGCTTAGTAATAGTAGTGCTACTAGTGATAGCAGCATCAGATAAGCTAATTAATAGTAGTGCTACTAGTGAAAGCAGCATCAGATATGCTTAGTAATAGTAGTGCTACTAGTGATAGCAGCATCAGATAAGCTAATTAATAGTGCTACTAGTGACAGCATCAGATAAGCTAATTAATAGTAGTGCTACTAGTGACAGCAGCATCAGATAAGCTAATTAATAGTAGTGCTACTAGTGACAGCAGCATCAGATATGCTTAGTAATAGTAGTGCTACTAGTGATAACAGCATCAGATAAGCTAATTAATAGTAGTGCTACTAGTGACAGCAGCATCAGATAAGCTAATTAATAGTAGTGCTACTAGTGACAGCAGCATCAGATATGCTTAGTAATAGTAGTGCTACTAGTGACAGTAGCATCAGATATTCTTAGTAATAGTAGTGCTACTAGTGATAGCAGCATCAGATAAGCTAATTAATAGTAGTGCTACGAGTGACAGCAGCATCAGATAAGCTAATTAATAGTAGTGCTACTAGTGACAGCAGCATCAGATATGCTTAGTAATAGTAGTGCTACTAGTGATAGCAGCATCAGATAAGCTAATTAATAGTAGTGCTACTAGTGACAGCAGCATCAGATATGCTAATTAATAGTAGTGCTAATAGTGACAGCAGCATCAGATATGCTTAGTAATAGTAGTGCTACTAGTGACAACAGCATCAGATATGCTTAGTAATAGTAGTGCTAATAGTGACAGCAGCATCAGATATGCTTAGTAATAGTAGTGCTACTAGTGACAGTAGCATCAGATATTCTTAGTAATAGTAGTGCTACTAGTGATAGCAGCATCAGATAAGCTAATTAATAGTAGTGCTACTAGTGACAGCAGCATCAGATATGCTAATTAATAGTAGTGCTACTAGTGACAGCAGCATCAGATATGCTTAGTAATAGTAGTGCTACTAGTGACAGCAGCATCAGATATGCTTAGTAATAGTAGTGCTACTAGTGACAGCAGCATCAGATATGCTAATTAATAGTAGTGCTACTAGTGACAGCAGCATCAGATATGCTTAGTAATAGTAGTGCTACTAGTGACAGCAGCATCAGATATGCTTAGTAATAGTAGTGCTAATAGTGACAGCAGCATCAGATATGCTTAGTAATAGTAGTGCTACTAGTGACAGCAGCATCAGATATGCTTAGTAATAGTAGTGCTACTAGTGACAGCAGCATCGGATATGCTTAGTAATAGTAGTGCTACTAGTGACAGCAGCATCAGATATGCTAATTAATAGTAGTGCTACTAGTGACAGCAGCATCAGATATGCTTAGTAATAGTAGTGCTACTAGTGACAGCAGCATCAGATATGCTTAGTAATAGAAGTGCTACTAGTGACAGCAGCATCAGATATGCTTAGTAATAGAAGTGCTACTAGTGACAGCAGCATCAGATAAGCTAATTAATAGTAGTGCTACTAGTGACAGCAGCATCAGATAAGCTAATTAATAGTAGTGCTAATAGTGACAGCAGCATCAGATAAGCTAATTAATAGTAGTGCTATTAGTGACAGCAGCATCAGATATGCTAATTAATAGTAGTGCTACTAGTGACAGCAGCATCAGATAAGCTAATTAATAGTAGTGCTACTAGTGACAGCAGCATCAGATATGCTTAGTAATAGTAGTGCTACTAGTGACAGCAGCATCAGATATGCTAATTAATAGTAGTGCTAATAGTGACAGCAGCATCAGATATGCTAATTAATAGTAGTGCTAATAGTGACAGCAGCATCAGATATGCTTAGTAATAGTAGTGCTACTAGTGACAGCAGCATCAGATATGCTTAGTAATAGTAGTGCTACTAGTGACAGCAGCATCAGATATGCTAATTAATAGTAGTGCTACTAGTGACAGCAGCATCAGATAAGCTAATTAATAGTAGTGCTACTAGTGACAGCAGCATCAGATATGCTTAGTAATAGTAGTGCTACTAGTGACAGCAGCATCAGATATGCTTAGTAATAGTAGTGCTACTAGTGACAGCAGCATCAGATATGCTAATTAATAGTAGTGCTAATAGTGACAGCAGCATCAGATATGCTAATTAATAGTAGTGCTAATAGTGACAGCAGCATCAGATATGCTTAGTAATAGTAGTGCTACTAGTGACAGCAGCATCAGATATGCTTAGTAATAGTAGTGCTACTAGTGACAGCAGCATCAGATATGCTAATTAATAGTAGTGCTACTAGTGACAGCAGCATCAGATAAGCTAATTAATAGTAGTGCTACTAGTGACAGCAGCATCAGATATGCTTAGTAATAGTAGTGCTACTAGTGACAGCAGCATCAGATATGCTTAGTAATAGTAGTGCTACTAGTGACAGCAGCATCAGATATGCTTAGTAATAGAAGTGCTACTAGTGACAGCAGCATCAGATAAGCTAATTAATAGTAGTGCTACTAGTGACAGCAGCATCAGATAAGCTAATTAATAGTAGTGCTAATAGTGACAGCAGCATCAGATAAGCTAATTAATAGTAGTGCTATTAGTGACAGCAGCATCAGATATGCTAATTAATAGTAGTGCTACTAGTGACAGCAGCATCAGATAAGCTAATTAATAGTAGTGCTACTAGTGACAGCAGCATCAGATATGCTTAGTAATAGTAGTGCTACTAGTGACAGCAGCATCAGATATGCTAATTAATAGTAGTGCTAATAGTGACAGCAGCATCAGATATGCTAATTAATGGTAGTGCTAATAGTGACAGCAGCATCAGATATGCTTAGTAATAGTAGTGCTACTAGTGACAGCAGCATCAGATATGCTTAGTAATAGTAGTGCTACTAGTGACAGCAGCATCAGATATGCTAATTAATAGTAGTGCTACTAGTGACAGCAGCATCAGATAAGCTAATTAATAGTAGTGCTACTAGTGACAGCAGCATCAGATATGCTTAGTAATAGTAGTGCTACTAGTGACAGCAGCATCAGATATGCTTAGTAATAGTAGTGCTACTAGTGACAGCAGCATCAGATATGCTAATTAATAGTAGTGCTACTAGTGACAGCAGCATCTGATAAGCTAATTAATAGTAGTGCTACTAGTGACAGCAGCATCAGATATGCTTAGTAATAGTAGTGCTACTAGTGACAGCAGCATCAGATATGCTTAGTAATAGTAGTGCTACTAGTGACAGCAGCATCAGATATGCTTAGTAATAGTAGTGCTACTAGTGACAGCAGCATCAGATATGCTTAGTAATAGTAGTGCTACCAGTGACAGCAGCATCAGATATGCTTAGTAATAGTAGTGCTACTAGTGACAGCAGCATCAGATATGCTTAGTAATAGTAGTGCTACTAGTGACAGCAGCATCAGATATGCTTAGTAATAGTAGTGCTACTAGTGACAGCAGCATCAGATATGCTAATTAATAGTAGTGCTACTAGTGACAGCAGCATCAGATATGCTTAGTAATAGTAGTGCTACTAGTGACAGTAGCATCAGATATGCTTAGTAATAGTAGTGCTACTAGTGACAGCAGCATCAGATATGCTTAGTAATAGTAGTGCTACTAGTGATAGCAGCATCAGATAAGCTAATTATTAGTAGTGCTACTAGTGACAGCAGCATCAGATATGCTTAGTAATAGTAGTGCTACTAGTGATAGCAGCATCAGATAAGCTAATTAATAGTGCTACTAGTGACAGCAGCATCAGATAAGCTAATTAATAGTAGTGCTACTAGTGACAGCAGCATCAGATAAGCTAATTAACAGTAGTGCTACTAGTGACAGCAGCATCAGATATGCTTAGTAATAGTAGTGCTACTAGTGATAGCAGCATCAGATAAGCTAATTAATAGTAGTGCTACTAGTGACAGCAGCATCAGATAAGCTAATTAATAGTAGTGCTACTAGTGACAGCAGCATCAGATATGCTTAGTAATAGTAGTGCTACTAGTGACAGTAGCATCAGATATTCTTAGTAATAGTAGTGCTACTAGTGATAGCAGCATCAGATAAGCTAATTAATAGTAGTGCTACTAGTGACAGCAGCATCAGATAAGCTAATTAATAGTAGTGCTACTAGTGACAGCAGCATCAGATATGCTTAGTAATAGTAGTGCTACTAGTGATAGCAGCATCAGATAAGCTAATTAATAGTAGTGCTACTAGTGACAGCAGCAATCAGATATGCTAATTAATAGTAGTGCTAATAGTGACAGCAGCATCAGATATGCTTAGTAATAGTAGTGCTACTAGTGACAACAGCATCAGATATGCTTAGTAATAGTAGTGCTAATAGTGACAGCAGCATCAGATATGCTTAGTAATAGTAGTGCTACTAGTGACAGTAGCATCAGATATTCTTAGTAATAGTAGTGCTACTAGTGATAGCAGCATCAGATAAGCTAATTAATAGTAGTGCTACTAGTGACAGCAGCATCAGATATGCTAATTAATAGTAGTGCTACTAGTGACAGCAGCATCAGATATGCTTAGTAATAGTAGTGCTACTAGTGACAGCAGCATCAGATATGCTTAGTAATAGTAGTGCTACTAGTGACAGCAGCATCAGATATGCTAATTAATAGTAGTGCTACTAGTGACAGCAGCATCAGATATGCTTAGTAATAGTAGTGCTACTAGTGACAGCAGCATCAGATATGCTTAGTAATAGTAGTGCTAATAGTGACAGCAGCATCAGATATGCTTAGTAATAGTAGTGCTACTAGTGACAGCAGCATCAGATATGCTTAGTAATAGTAGTGCTACTAGTGACAGCAGCATCAGATATGCTTAGTAATAGTAGTGCTACTAGTGACAGCAGCATCAGATATGCTAATTAATAGTAGTGCTACTAGTAACAGCAGCATCAGATATGCTTAGTAATAGTAGTGCTACTAGTGACAGCAGCATCAGATATGCTTAGTAATAGAAGTGCTACTAGTGACAGCAGCATCAGATAAGCTAATTAATAGTAGTGCTACTAGTGACAGCAGCATCAGATAAGCTAATTAATAGTAGTGCTAATAGTGACAGCAGCATCAGATAAGCTAATTAATAGTAGTGCTATTAGTGACAGCATCAGATATGCTAATTAATAGTAGTGCTACTAGTGACAGCAGCATCAGATAAGCTAATTAATAGTAGTGCTACTAGTGACAGCAGCATCAGATATGCTTAGTAATAGTAGTGCTACTAGTGACAGCAGCATCAGATATGCTAATTAATAGTAGTGCTAATAGTGACAGCAGCATCAGATATGCTTAGTAATAGTAGTGCTACTAGTGACAGCAGCATCAGATATGCTTAGTAATAGTAGTGCTACTAGTGACAGCAGCATCAGATATGCTAATTAATAGTAGTGCTACTAGTGACAGCAGCATCAGATAAGCTAATTAATAGTAGTGCTACTAGTGACAGCAGCATCAGATATGCTTAGTAATAGTAGTGCTACTAGTGACAGCAGCATCAGATATGCTTAGTAATAGTAGTGCTACTAGTGACAGCAGCATCAGATATGCTAATTAATAGTAGTGCTACTAGTGACAGCAGCATCAGATAAGCTAATTAATAGTAGTGCTACTAGTGACAGCAGCATCAGATATGCTTAGTAATAGTAGTGCTACTAGTGACAGCAGCATCAGATATGCTTAGTAATAGTAGTGCTACTAGTGACAGCAGCATCAGATATGCTTAGTAATAGTAGTGCTACTAGTGACAGCAGCATCAGATATGCTTAGTAATAGTAGTGCTACCAGTGACAGCAGCATCAGATATGCTTAGTAATAGTAGTGCTACTAGTGACAGCAGCATCAGATATGCTTAGTAATAGTAGTGCTACTAGTGACAGCAGCATCAGATATGCTTAGTAATAGTAGTGCTACTAGTGACAGCAGCATCAGATATGCTAATTAATAGTAGTGCTACTAGTGACAGCAGCATCAGATATGCTTAGTAATAGTAGTGCTACTAGTGACAGTAGCATCAGATATGCTTAGTAATAGTAGTGCTACTAGTGACAGCAGCATCAGATATGCTTAGTAATAGTAGTGCTACTAGTGATAGCAGCATCAGATAAGCTAATTATTAGTAGTGCTACTAGTGACAGCAGCATCAGATATGCTTAGTAATAGTAGTGCTACTAGTGATAGCAGCATCAGATAAGCTAATTAATAGTGCTACTAGTGACAGCAGCATCAGATAAGCTAATTAATAGTAGTGCTACTAGTGACAGCAGCATCAGATAAGCTAATTAATAGTAGTGCTACTAGTGACAGCAGCATCAGATATGCTTAGTAATAGTAGTGCTACTAGTGATAGCAGCATCAGATAAGCTAATTAATAGTAGTGCTACTAGTGACAGCAGCATCAGATAAGCTAATTAATAGTAGTGCTACTAGTGACAGCAGCATCAGATATGCTTAGTAATAGTAGTGCTACTAGTGACAGTAGCATCAGATATTCTTAGTAATAGTAGTGCTACTAGTGATAGCAGCATCAGATAAGCTAATTAATAGTAGTGCTACTAGTGACAGCAGCATCAGATAAGCTAATTAATAGTAGTGCTACTAGTGACAGCAGCATCAGATATGCTTAGTAATAGTAGTGCTACTAGTGATAGCAGCATCAGATAAGCTAATTAATAGTAGTGCTACTAGTGACAGCAGCATCAGATATGCTAATTAATAGTAGTGCTAATAGTGACAGCAGCATCAGATATGCTTAGTAATAGTAGTGCTACTAGTGACAACAGCATCAGATATGCTAATTAATAGTAGTGCTACTAGTGACAGCAGCATCAGATATGCTTAGTAATAGTAGTGCTACTAGTGACAGCAGCATCAGATATGCTTAGTAATAGTAGTGCTACTAGTGACAGCAGCATCAGATATGCTAATTAATAGTAGTGCTACTAGTGACAGCAGCATCAGATAAGCTAATTAATAGTAGTGCTACTAGTGACAGTAGCATCAGATATGCTTAGTAATAGTAGTGCTACTAGTGACAGCAGCATCAGATATGCTTAGTAATAGTAGTGCTACTAGTGACAGCAGCATCAGATATGCTTAGTAATAGTAGTGCTACCAGTGACAGCAGCATCAGATATGCTTAGTAATAGTAGTGCTACTAGTGACAGCAGCATCAGATATGCTTAGTAATAGTAGTGCTACTAGTGACAGCAGCATCAGATATGCTAATTAATAGTAGTGCTACTAGTGACAGCAGCATCAGATATGCTTAGTAATAGTAGTGCTACTAGTGACAGTAGCATCAGATATGCTAATTAATAGTAGTGCTACTAGTGACAGCAGCATCAGATATGCTTAGTAATAGTAGTGCTACTAGTGACAGCAGCATCAGATATGCTTAGTAATAGTAGTGCTACTAGTGACAGCAGCATCAGATATGCTTAGTAATAGTAGTGCTACTAGTGACAGCAGCATCAGATATGCTTAGTAATAGTAGGGCTACTAGTGACAGCAGCATCAGATATGCTTAGTAGTAGTAGTGCTACTAGTGACAGTAGCATCAGATATGTTTAGTAATAGTAGTGCTACTAGTGACAGCAGCATCAGATATGCTTAGTAATAGTAGTGCTACTAGTGATAGCAGCATCAGATAAGCTAATTAATAGTAGTGCTACTAGTGACAGCAGCATCAGATATGCTTAGTAATAGTAGTGCTACTAGTGACAGCAGCATCAGATATGCTAATTAATAGTAGTGCTACTAGTGACAGCAGCATCAGATATGCTTAGTAATAGTAGTGCTACTAGTGACAGTAGCATCAGATATGTTTAGTAATAGTAGTGCTACTAGTGACAGCAGCATCAGATATGCTTAGTAATAGTAGTGCTACTAGTGATAGCAGCATCAGATAAGCTAATTAATAGTAGTGCTACTAGTGACAGCAGCATCAGATAAGCTAATTAATAGTAGTGCTACTAGTGACAGCAGCATCAGATATGCTTAGTAATAGTAGTGCTACTAGTGATAGCAGCATCAGATAAGCTAATTAATAGTAGTGCTACTAGTGACAGCAGCATCAGATAAGCTAATTAATAGTAGTGCTACTAGTGACAGCAGCATCAGATATGCTTAGTAATAGTAGTGCTACTAGTGACAGTAGCATCAGATATTCTTAGTAATAGTAGTGCTACTAGTGATAGCAGCATCAGATAAGCTAATTAATAGTAGTGCTACTAGTGACAGCAGCATCAGATAAGCTAATTAATAGTAGTGCTACTAGTGACAGCAGCATCAGATATGCTTAGTAATAGTAGTGCTACTAGTGATAGCAGCATCAGATATGCTAATTAATAGTAGTGCTACTAGTGACAGCAGCATCAGATATGCTAATTAATAGTAGTGCTAATAGTGACAGCAGCATCAGATATGCTTAGTAATAGTAGTGCTACTAGTGACAACAGCATCAGATATGCTAATTAATAGTAGTGCTACTAGTGACAGCAGCATCAGATATGCTTAGTAATAGTAGTGCTACTAGTGACAGCAGCATCAGATATGCTTAGTAATAGTAGTGCTACTAGTGACAGCAGCATCAGATATGCTAATTAATAGTAGTGCTACTAGTGACAGCAGCATCAGATAAGCTAATAGTAGTGCTACTAGTGACAGTAGCATCAGATATGCTTAGTAATAGTAGTGCTACTAGTGACAGCAGCATCAGATATGCTTAGTAATAGTAGTGCTACTAGTGACAGCAGCATCAGATATGCTTAGTAATAGTAGTGCTACCAGTGACAGCAGCATCAGATATGCTTAGTAATAGTAGTGCTACTAGTGACAGCAGCATCAGATATGCTAATTAATAGTAGTGCTACTAGTGACAGCAGCATCAGATATGCTTAGTAATAGTAGTGCTACTAGTGACAGTAGCATCAGATATGCTAATTAATAGTAGTGCTACTAGTGACAGCAGCATCAGATATGCTTAGTAATAGTAGTGCTACTAGTGACAGCAGCATCAGATATGCTTAGTAATAGTAGTGCTACTAGTGACAGCAGCATCAGATATGCTTAGTAATAGTAGTGCTACTAGTGACAGCAGCATCAGATATGCTTAGTAATAGTAGTGCTACTAGTGACAGCAGCATCAGATATGCTTAGTAGTAGTAGTGCTACTAGTGACAGTAGCATCAGATATGTTTAGTAATAGTAGTGCTACTAGTGACAGCAGCATCAGATATGCTTAGTAATAGTAGTGCTACTAGTGATAGCAGCATCAGATAAGCTAATTAATAGTAGTGCTACTAGTGACAGCAGCATCAGATATGCTTAGTAATAGTAGTGCTACTAGTGACAGCAGCATCAGATATGCTAATTAATAGTAGTGCTACTAGTGACAGCAGCATCAGATATGCTTAGTAATAGTAGTGCTACTAGTGACAGTAGCATCAGATATGTTTAGTAATAGTAGTGCTACTAGTGACAGCAGCATCAGATATGCTTAGTAATAGTAGTGCTACTAGTGATAGCAGCATCAGATAAGCTAATTAATAGTAGTGCTACTAGTGACAGCAGCATCAGATAAGCTAATTAATAGTAGTGCTACTAGTGACAGCAGCATCAGATATGCTTAGTAATAGTAGTGCTACTAGTGATAGCAGCATCAGATAAGCTAATTAATAGTAGTGCTACTAGTGACAGCAGCATCAGATAAGCTAATTAATAGTAGTGCTACTAGTGACAGCAGCATCAGATAAGCTAATTAATAGTAGTGCTACTAGTGACAGCAGCATCAGATATGCTTAGTAATAGTAGTGCTACTAGTGATAGCAGCATCAGATAAGCTAATTAATAGTAGTGCTACTAGTGACAGCAGCATCAGATAAGCTAATTAATAGTAGTGCTACTAGTGACAGCAGCATCAGATATGCTAATTAATAGTAGTGCTACTAGTGACAGCAGCATCAGATATGCTTAGTAATAGTAGTGCTAGTAGTGACAGCAGCATCAGATAAGCTAATTAATAGTAGTGCTAATAGTGACAGCAGCATCAGATATGCTTAGTAATAGTAGTGCTACTAGTGACAGCAGCATCAGATATGCTAATTAATAGTAGTGCTACTAGTGACAGCAGCATCAGATAAGCTAATTAATAGTAGTGCTACTAGTGACAGCAGCATCAGATAAGCTAATTAATAGTAGTGCTACTAGTGACAGCAGCATCAGATATGCTTAGTAATAGTAGTGCTACTAGTGTTAGCAGCATCAGATAAGCTAATTAATAGTAGTGCTACTAGTGACAGCAGCATCAGATATGCTTAGTAATAGTAGTGCTACTAGTGTTAGCAGCATCAGATAAGCTAATTAATAGTAGTGCTACTAGTGACAGCAGCATCAGATATGCTTAGTAATAGTAGTGCTACTAGTGACAGCATCAGATATGCTTAGTAATAGTAGTGCTACTAGTGACAGCAGCATCAGATATGCTTAGTAATAGTAGTGCTGCTAGTGACAGCAGCATCAGCTATGCTTAGTAATAGTAGTGCTACTAGTGACAGCAGCATCAGATATGCTTAGTAATAGTAGTGCTACTAGTGACAGCAGCATCAGATATGCTTAGTAATAGTAGTGCTACTAGTGACAGCAGCATCAGATATGCTTAGTAATAGTAGTGCTACTAGTGACAGCAGCATCAGATAAGCTAATTAATAGTAGTGCTACTAGTGACAGCAGCATCAGATAAGCTAATTAATAGTAGTGCTAATAGTGACAGCAGCATCAGATATGCTTAGTAATAGTAGTGCTACTAGTGACAGCAGCATCAGATATGCTTAGTAATAGTAGTGCTACTAGTGATAACAGCATCAGATAAGCTAATTAATAGTGCTACTAGTGACAGCAGCATCAGATAAGCTAATTAATAGTAGTGCTACTAGTGACAGCAGCATCAGATAAGCTAATTAATAGTAGTGCTACTAGTGACAGCAGCATCAGATATGCTTAGTAATAGTAGTGCTACTAGTGATAGCAGCATCAGATAAGCTAATTAATAGTAGTGCTACTAGTGACAGCAGCATCAGATAAGCTAATTAATAGTAGTGCTACTAGTGACAGCAGCATCAGATATGCTTAGTAATAGTAGTGCTACTAGTGACAGTAGCATCAGATATTCTTAGTAATAGTAGTGCTACTAGTGATAGCAGCATCAGATAAGCTAATTAATAGTAGTGCTACTAGTGACAGCAGCATCAGATATGCTTAGTAATAGTAGTGCTACTAGTGACAGCAGCATCAGATATGCTTAGTAATAGTAGTGCTACTAGTGACAGCAGCATCAGATATGCTAATTAATAGTAGTGCTACTAGTGACAGCAGCATCAGATATGCTTAGTAATAGTAGTGCTACTAGTGACAGCAGCATCAGATATGCTTAGTAATAGTAGTGCTACTAGTGACAGCAGCATCAGATATGCTTAGTAATAGTAGTGCTACTAGTGACAGCAGCATCAGATATGCTTAGTAATAGTAGTGCTACTAGTGACAGCAGCATCAGATATGCTTAGTAATAGTAGTGCTACTAGTGACAGCAGCATCAGATATGCTTAGTAATAGTAGGGCTACTAGTGACAGCAGCATCAGATATGCTTAGTAGTAGTAGTGCTACTAGTGACAGTAGCATCAGATATGTTTAGTAATAGTAGTGCTACTAGTGACAGCAGCATCAGATATGCTTAGTAATAGTAGTGCTACTAGTGATAGCAGCATCAGATAAGCTAATTAATAGTAGTGCTACTAGTGACAGCAGCATCAGATATGCTTAGTAATAGTAGTGCTACTAGTGACAGCAGCATCAGATATGCTAATTAATAGTAGTGCTACTAGTGACAGCAGCATCAGATATGCTTAGTAATAGTAGTGCTACTAGTGACAGTAGCATCAGATATGTTTAGTAATAGTAGTGCTACTAGTGACAGCAGCATCAGATATGCTTAGTAATAGTAGTGCTACTAGTGATAGCAGCATCAGATAAGCTAATTAATAGTAGTGCTACTAGTGACAGCAGCATCAGATAAGCTAATTAATAGTAGTGCTACTAGTGACAGCAGCATCAGATATGCTTAGTAATAGTAGTGCTACTAGTGATAGCAGCATCAGATAAGCTAATTAATAGTAGTGCTACTAGTGACAGCAGCATCAGATAAGCTAATTAATAGTAGTGCTACTAGTGACAGCAGCATCAGATATGCTTAGTAATAGTAGTGCTACTAGTGACAGTAGCATCAGATATTCTTAGTAATAGTAGTGCTACTAGTGATAGCAGCATCAGATAAGCTAATTAATAGTAGTGCTACTAGTGACAGCAGCATCAGATAAGCTAATTAATAGTAGTGCTACTAGTGACAGCAGCATCAGATATGCTTAGTAATAGTAGTGCTACTAGTGATAGCAGCATCAGATATGCTAATTAATAGTAGTGCTACTAGTGACAGCAGCATCAGATATGCTAATTAATAGTAGTGCTAATAGTGACAGCAGCATCAGATATGCTTAGTAATAGTAGTGCTACTAGTGACAACAGCATCAGATATGCTAATTAATAGTAGTGCTACTAGTGACAGCAGCATCAGATATGCTTAGTAATAGTAGTGCTACTAGTGACAGCAGCATCAGATATGCTTAGTAATAGTAGTGCTACTAGTGACAGCAGCATCAGATATGCTAATTAATAGTAGTGCTACTAGTGACAGCAGCATCAGATAAGCTAATAGTAGTGCTACTAGTGACAGTAGCATCAGATATGCTTAGTAATAGTAGTGCTACTAGTGACAGCAGCATCAGATATGCTTAGTAATAGTAGTGCTACTAGTGACAGCAGCATCAGATATGCTTAGTAATAGTAGTGCTACCAGTGACAGCAGCATCAGATATGCTTAGTAATAGTAGTGCCACTAGTGACAGCAGCATCAGATATGCTAATTAATAGTAGTGCTACTAGTGACAGCAGCATCAGATATGCTTAGTAATAGTAGTGCTACTAGTGACAGTAGCATCAGATATGCTAATTAATAGTAGTGCTACTAGTGACAGCAGCATCAGATATGCTTAGTAATAGTAGTGCTACTAGTGACAGCAGCATCAGATATGCTTAGTAATAGTAGTGCTACTAGTGACAGCAGCATCAGATATGCTTAGTAATAGTAGTGCTACTAGTGACAGCAGCATCAGATATGCTTAGTAATAGTAGTGCTACTAGTGACAGCAGCATCAGATATGCTTAGTAGTAGTAGTGCTACTAGTGACAGTAGCATCAGATATGTTTAGTAATAGTAGTGCTACTAGTGACAGCAGCATCAGATATGCTTAGTAATAGTAGTGCTACTAGTGATAGCAGCATCAGATAAGCTAATTAATAGTAGTGCTACTAGTGACAGCAGCATCAGATATGCTTAGTAATAGTAGTGCTACTAGTGACAGCAGCATCAGATATGCTAATTAATAGTAGTGCTACTAGTGACAGCAGCATCAGATATGCTTAGTAATAGTAGTGCTACTAGTGACAGTAGCATCAGATATGTTTAGTAATAGTAGTGCTACTAGTGACAGCAGCATCAGATATGCTTAGTAATAGTAGTGCTACTAGTGATAGCAGCATCAGATAAGCTAATTAATAGTAGTGCTACTAGTGACAGCAGCATCAGATAAGCTAATTAATAGTAGTGCTACTAGTGACAGCAGCATCAGATATGCTTAGTAATAGTAGTGCTACTAGTGATAGCAGCATCAGATAAGCTAATTAATAGTAGTGCTACTAGTGACAGCAGCATCAGATAAGCTAATTAATAGTAGTGCTACTAGTGACAGCAGCATCAGATAAGCTAATTAATAGTAGTGCTACTAGTGACAGCAGCATCAGATATGCTTAGTAATAGTAGTGCTACTAGTGATAGCAGCATCAGATAAGCTAATTAATAGTAGTGCTACTAGTGACAGCAGCATCAGATAAGCTAATTAATAGTAGTGCTACTAGTGACAGCAGCATCAGATATGCTAATTAATAGTAGTGCTACTAGTGACAGCAGCATCAGATATGCTTAGTAATAGTAGTGCTAGTAGTGACAGCAGCATCAGATAAGCTAATTAATAGTAGTGCTAATAGTGACAGCAGCATCAGATATGCTTAGTAATAGTAGTGCTACTAGTGACAGCAGCATCAGATATGCTAATTTATAGTAGTGCTACTAGTGACAGCAGCATCAGATAAGCTAATTAATAGTAGTGCTACTAGTGACAGCAGCATCAGATAAGCTAATTAATAGTAGTGCTACTAGTGACAGCAGCATCAGATATGCTTAGTAATAGTAGTGCTACTAGTGTTAGCAGCATCAGATAAGCTAATTAATAGTAGTGCTACTAGTGACAGCAGCATCAGATATGCTTAGTAATAGTAGTGCTACTAGTGTTAGCAGCATCAGATAAGCTAATTAATAGTAGTGCTACTAGTGACAGCAGCATCAGATATGCTTAGTAATAGTAGTGCTACTAGTGACAGCAGCATCAGATATGCTTAGTAATAGTAGTGCTACTAGTGACAGCAGCATCAGATATGCTTAGTAATAGTAGTGCTGCTAGTGACAGCAGCATCAGCTATGCTTAGTAATAGTAGTGCTACTAGTGACAGCAGCATCAGATATGCTTAGTAATAGTAGTGCTACTAGTGACAGCAGCATCAGATATGCTTAGTAATAGTAGTGCTACTAGTGACAGCAGCATCAGATATGCTTAGTAATAGTAGTGCTACTAGTGACAGCAGCATCAGATAAGCTAATTAATAGTAGTGCTACTAGTGACAGCAGCATCAGATAAGCTAATTAATAGTAGTGCTAATAGTGACAGCAGCATCAGATATGCTTAGTAATAGTAGTGCTACTAGTGACAGCAGCATCAGATATGCTTAGTAATAGTAGTGCTACTAGTGATAACAGCATCAGATAAGCTAATTAATAGTGCTACTAGTGACAGCAGCATCAGATAAGCTAATTAATAGTAGTGCTACTAGTGACAGCAGCATCAGATAAGCTAATTAATAGTAGTGCTACTAGTGACAGCAGCATCAGATATGCTTAGTAATAGTAGTGCTACTAGTGATAGCAGCATCAGATAAGCTAATTAATAGTAGTGCTACTAGTGACAGCAGCATCAGATAAGCTAATTAATAGTAGTGCTACTAGTGACAGCAGCATCAGATATGCTTAGTAATAGTAGTGCTACTAGTGACAGTAGCATCAGATATTCTTAGTAATAGTAGTGCTACTAGTGATAGCAGCATCAGATAAGCTAATTAATAGTAGTGCTACTAGTGACAGCAGCATCAGATATGCTTAGTAATAGTAGTGCTACTAGTGACAGCAGCATCAGATATGCTTAGTAATAGTAGTGCTACTAGTGACAGCAGCATCAGATATGCTTAGTAATAGTAGTGCTACCAGTGACAGCAGCATCAGATATGCTTAGTAATAGTAGTGCTACTAGTGACAGCAGCATCAGATATGCTAATTAATAGTAGTGCTACTAGTGACAGCAGCATCAGATATGCTTAGTAATAGTAGTGCTACTAGTGACAGTAGCATCAGATATGCTAATTAATAGTAGTGCTACTAGTGACAGCAGCATCAGATATGCTTAGTAATAGTAGTGCTACTAGTGACAGCAGCATCAGATATGCTTAGTAATAGTAGTGCTACTAGTGACAGCAGCATCAGATATGCTTAGTAATAGTAGTGCTACTAGTGACAGCAGCATCAGATATGCTTAGTAATAGTAGTGCTACTAGTGACAGCAGCATCAGATATGCTTAGTAGTAGTAGTGCTACTAGTGACAGTAGCATCAGATATGTTTAGTAATAGTAGTGCTACTAGTGACAGCAGCATCAGATATGCTTAGTAATAGTAGTGCTACTAGTGATAGCAGCATCAGATAAGCTAATTAATAGTAGTGCTACTAGTGACAGCAGCATCAGATATGCTTAGTAATAGTAGTGCTACTAGTGACAGCAGCATCAGATATGCTAATTAATAGTAGTGCTACTAGTGACAGCAGCATCAGATATGCTTAGTAATAGTAGTGCTACTAGTGACAGTAGCATCAGATATGTTTAGTAATAGTAGTGCTACTAGTGACAGCAGCATCAGATATGCTTAGTAATAGTAGTGCTACTAGTGATAGCAGCATCAGATAAGCTAATTAATAGTAGTGCTACTAGTGACAGCAGCATCAGATAAGCTAATTAATAGTAGTGCTACTAGTGACAGCAGCATCAGATATGCTTAGTAATAGTAGTGCTACTAGTGATAGCAGCATCAGATAAGCTAATTAATAGTAGTGCTACTAGTGACAGCAGCATCAGATAAGCTAATTAATAGTAGTGCTACTAGTGACAGCAGCATCAGATAAGCTAATTAATAGTAGTGCTACTAGTGACAGCAGCATCAGATATGCTTAGTAATAGTAGTGCTACTAGTGATAGCAGCATCAGATAAGCTAATTAATAGTAGTGCTACTAGTGACAGCAGCATCAGATAAGCTAATTAATAGTAGTGCTACTAGTGACAGCAGCATCAGATATGCTAATTAATAGTAGTGCTACTAGTGACAGCAGCATCAGATATGCTTAGTAATAGTAGTGCTAGTAGTGACAGCAGCATCAGATAAGCTAATTAATAGTAGTGCTAATAGTGACAGCAGCATCAGATATGCTTAGTAATAGTAGTGCTACTAGTGACAGCAGCATCAGATATGCTAATTTATAGTAGTGCTACTAGTGACAGCAGCATCAGATAAGCTAATTAATAGTAGTGCTACTAGTGACAGCAGCATCAGATAAGCTAATTAATAGTAGTGCTACTAGTGACAGCAGCATCAGATATGCTTAGTAATAGTAGTGCTACTAGTGTTAGCAGCATCAGATAAGCTAATTAATAGTAGTGCTACTAGTGACAGCAGCATCAGATATGCTTAGTAATAGTAGTGCTACTAGTGTTAGCAGCATCAGATAAGCTAATTAATAGTAGTGCTACTAGTGACAGCAGCATCAGATATGCTTAGTAATAGTAGTGCTACTAGTGACAGCAGCATCAGATATGCTTAGTAATAGTAGTGCTACTAGTGACAGCAGCATCAGATATGCTTAGTAATAGTAGTGCTGCTAGTGACAGCAGCATCAGCTATGCTTAGTAATAGTAGTGCTACTAGTGACAGCAGCATCAGATATGCTTAGTAATAGTAGTGCTACTAGTGACAGCAGCATCAGATATGCTTAGTAATAGTAGTGCTACTAGTGACAGCAGCATCAGATATGCTTAGTAATAGTAGTGCTACTAGTGACAGCAGCATCAGATAAGCTAATTAATAGTAGTGCTACTAGTGACAGCAGCATCAGATAAGCTAATTAATAGTAGTGCTAATAGTGACAGCAGCATCAGATATGCTTAGTAATAGTAGTGCTACTAGTGACAGCAGCATCAGATATGCTTAGTAATAGTAGTGCTACTAGTGATAACAGCATCAGATAAGCTAATTAATAGTGCTACTAGTGACAGCAGCATCAGATAAGCTAATTAATAGTAGTGCTACTAGTGACAGCAGCATCAGATAAGCTAATTAATAGTAGTGCTACTAGTGACAGCAGCATCAGATATGCTTAGTAATAGTAGTGCTACTAGTGATAGCAGCATCAGATAAGCTAATTAATAGTAGTGCTACTAGTGACAGCAGCATCAGATAAGCTAATTAATAGTAGTGCTACTAGTGACAGCAGCATCAGATATGCTTAGTAATAGTAGTGCTACTAGTGACAGTAGCATCAGATATTCTTAGTAATAGTAGTGCTACTAGTGATAGCAGCATCAGATAAGCTAATTAATAGTAGTGCTACTAGTGACAGCAGCATCAGATATGCTTAGTAATAGTAGTGCTACTAGTGACAGCAGCATCAGATATGCTTAGTAATAGTAGTGCTACTAGTGACAGCAGCATCAGATATGCTAATTAATAGTAGTGCTACTAGTGACAGCAGCATCAGATATGCTTAGTAATAGTAGTGCTACTAGTGACAGCAGCATCAGATATGCTTAGTAATAGTAGTGCTACTAGTGACAGCAGCATCAGATATGCTTAGTAATAGTAGTGCTACTAGTGACAGCAGCATCAGATAAGCTAATTAATAGTAGTGCTACTAGTGACAGCAGCATCAGATAAGCTAATTAATAGTAGTGCTAATAGTGACAGCAGCATCAGATATGCTTAGTAATAGTAGTGCTACTAGTGACAGCAGCATCAGATATGCTTAGTAATAGTAGTGCTACTAGTGATAACAGCATCAGATAAGCTAATTAATAGTGCTACTAGTGACAGCAGCATCAGATAAGCTAATTAATAGTAGTGCTACTAGTGACAGCAGCATCAGATAAGCTAATTAATAGTAGTGCTACTAGTGACAGCAGCATCAGATATGCTTAGTAATAGTAGTGCTACTAGTGATAGCAGCATCTGAAAAGCTAATTAATAGTAGTGCTACTAGTGACAGCAGCATCAGATAAGCTAATTAATAGTAGTGCTACTAGTGACAGCAGCATCAGATATGCTTAGTAATAGTAGTGCTACTAGTGACAGTAGCATCAGATATTCTTAGTAATAGTAGTGCTACTAGTGATAGCAGCATCAGATAAGCTAATTAATAGTAGTGCTACTAGTGACAGCAGCATCAGATATGCTAATTAATAGTAGTGCTACTAGTGACAGCAGCATCAGATATGCTTAGTAATAGTAGTGCTACTAGTGACAGCAGCATCAGATATGCTTAGTAATAGTAGTGCTACTAGTGACAGCAGCATCAGATATGCTAATTAATAGTAGTGCTACTAGTGACAGCAGCATCAGATATGCTTAGTAATAGTAGTGCTACTAGTGATAGCAGCATCAGATAAGCTAATTAATAGTAGTGCTACTAGTGACAGCAGCATCAGATATGCTTAGTAATAGTAGTGCTACTAGTGACAGCAGCATCAGATATGCTAATTAATAGTAGTGCTACTAGTGACAGCAGCATCAGATATGCTTAGTAATAGTAGTGCTACTAGTGATAGCAGCATCAGATAAGCTAATTAATAGTAGTGCTACTAGTGACAGCAGCATCAGATATGCTTAGTAATAGTAGTGCTACTAGTGACAGCAGCATCAGATATGCTTAGTAATAGTAGTTCTACTAGTGACAGCATCATCAGATATGCTTAGTAATAATAGTGCTACTAGTGACAGCAGCATCAGATATGCTTAGTAATAGTAGTGCTACTAGTGACAGCAGCATCAGATATGCTTAGTAATAGTAGTGCTACTAGTGACAGCAGCATCAGATATGCTTAGTAATAGTAGTGCTACTAGTGACAGCAGCATCAGATATGCTAATTAATAGTAGTGCTACTAGTGACAGCAGCATCAGATATGCTTAGTAATAGTAGTGCTACTAGTGACAGCAGCATCAGATATGCTTAGTAATAGTAGTGCTACTAGTGACAGCAGCATCAGATATGCTTAGTAATAGTAGTGCTACTAGTGACAGCAGCATCAGATAAGCTAATTAATAGTAGTGCTACTAGTGACAGCAGCATCAGATAAGCTAATTAATAGTAGTGCTACTAGTGACAGCAGCATCAGATAAGCTAATTAATAGTAGTGCTAATAGTGACAGCAGCATCAGATATGCTTAGTAATAGTAGTGCTACTAGTGACAGCAGCATCAGATATGCTTAGTAATAGTAGTGCTACTAGTGATAACAGCATCAGATAAGCTAATTAATAGTGCTACTAGTGACAGCAGCATCAGATAAGCTAATTAATAGTAGTGCTACTAGTGACAGCAGCATCAGATAAGCTAATTAATAGTAGTGCTACTAGTGACAGCAGCATCAGATATGCTTAGTAATAGTAGTGCTACTAGTGACAGCAGCATCAGATATGCTTAGTAATAGTAGTGCTACTAGTGATAGCAGCATCAGATAAGCTAATTAATAGTAGTGCTACTAGTGACAGCAGCATCAGATATGCTTAGTAATAGTAGTGCTACTAGTGACAGCAGCATCAGATATGCTTAGTAATAGTAGTGCTACTAGTGACAGCAGCATCAGATATGCTTAGTAATAATAGTGCTACTAGTGACAGCAGCATCAGATATGCTTAGTAATAGTAGTGCTACTAGTGACAGCAGCATCAGATATGCTTAGTAATAGTAGTGCTACTAGTGACAGCAGCATCAGATATGCTTAGTAATAGTAGTGCTAATAGTGACAGCAGCATCAGATATGCTAATTAATAGTAGTGCTACTAGTGACAGCAGCATCAGATATGCTTAGTAATAGTAGTGCTACTAGTGATAGCAGCATGAGATATGCTAATTAATAGTAGTGCTACTAGTGATAGCAGCAGTAGAGTCTGTAAAAAAAAACAGGAAGATGTAAACCACAACTTTTTTTTCTTCCTCAGTCAACTGTGAACATAATTGAATCAGTTATGCAACAGGATAATGGACTCAAATGATTAGTTTTTTTTATTTCTAATTAATGAAATCTTTTTTGATAGGTCATGTTATTGTAAGTTATACATAGATTATGTAGATTACATTCGATTTTTGTCTGCTGCTTTTCAAATGCCTACAAATTTAGTTTTAATTAAGGTCAAAAGCAGATACTAGAGATAATACCCCAGAAGTAAGAGGCAATGCCTTAGCAAACCAAGCTGGCCAGACAGGCTGCAGTAAAACCCTTACCTGATATTTTGATACTGGTGGCCATAACACCACAGATATTGGACCTGGACCTCTTTAAAAGTTGCAGTCACAGGCTCCTCAGAAAGAAGTAGAAACGTGGAAAAGACTAGGTGCATGAATTCAGTGTGATGGATGGATGGTTGCGTGCCACCTCTGTCTGCCACGTGCACTGTTCTCAGTCTGAGCCCAAATACTTTATAGCACTCATCAGTTTAGAGATGCTATGGTAAAAATAGCCAAGGAGAACTGGATAGCCCCAGGCTTCAGTCATGCTGCATAAGCCTACCCCTAATTATTGCAAAGCCCAGAAAAAAAGTAAATCAAGGTACTAGAAGAAAGAAAAGAGAACCCCACAGACATGTTATCCCTTCCAGAAACTAAAGATGGATTTTATCTAGTTAAGTGTTGGGTATGTCCTGTGCTCAGACCTGACTGTGGTTTTGCAAGGTGGCAAACACAAAGAACAGTAGGAAAAGAGGAAATAAATTGCATAAGTAATTTGTACATGTGAAGTACAGAGAGTGACAGAGATACACATTTTACTGAAAACATTTTTAGAAGGTATCTGAGAATAAATAGGGCCCAAAACAATGATAGAGTGTAAAGACTGAACTATACACTCAAATTGAACTATAAGAGTTTGTTAGAATAATGTTTATTTGTAATATGATTGATTGTCAAGAACAGTCCCAATGGGAAATGTAGGATAATAGCTTATGGAATACTATTTAGTATAGCTGTTAGAACAAGATGTGACTTCCTACAACAGTTACAATATCAGCATGGTGACTTGACTCAATATGTGATGCATATATAATAGAAACTAACCAAAGTCCACCAAGTGTTCTCTTATGTTCTAGATCCCAATTCAGATCGCAGCACCTACACACTGCAACCACGTGATTGGATCATGATAAAGCATCTAAGGAAAAGTCCTAGGACACAGATACGAGGTCCTTATCAAGTTCTCCTAACTTCTCTAATGGCAGTAAAGGCGTCAGGATTGGATACGAGCCTTACACTGCAAGATCTTCACACAGGGAGCTGGAGTCATTTGAAGTTATGAATAGATATATATTAAAATTCTAGGTGAAGGATTTGGGACAGTTTAGGCCACAAGTTCTCAAACTCAGTCCTCAGGACCCCGAACAGTGCATGTTTTCCAGGTCTCCTCACAGAAACACAATTTAAATAATTAGCTCCACCTGTGGATCTTTTAAAATGTGTCAGTAACTAATGAATACACCCGTGTACCTATTGGGTGACCTGGAAAACGTGACCTGTGTGGGGTCGTGAGGGCCGAGTTTGAGAACCACTGGTTTAGGCTGATCCTTGAGTATCTCACAGCTACACAGGGTAGTATGTGTAAAATAGTGAGACCTGTTTGCTGTAGTTATATAGCTGATAATTTGTCTGACCCAATATATGTACACTTGGAGAAAGTTAAAGAATTGAAGGAGCAGTTTAGGAAGACGCATAATATAGAGTATGATATTGATAGTAATGGATGGTTTTCATGGTTGAATCCAGCAAATTGGTTCAAGGGAACGGGAGGATGGCTTTCAGGTGTTCTCATGCTAATAGCTAAAGGATTGGCATTAGTAGTAATCTTTTACCCGATTGTCAGGATATGGATATGGCTAATAAGGATAATACTTACACTTGATTGCTGTTCTAGGTTTAAAGCATCCTAAGAAACATCAAAGACCACTATGGTCCTGATACATGAACACATCTAGAACTTCTGTGTAATCTGCAAGACAAGGGTACTATTGCTTGGCAGAGAGTAGTGTGAACAATGTATAGCAATAATAAAACATTTACGAGAACATTTATGAGAAAGAAGACACAAGTTTAAGGACTAAGGGACTCATCGCCTATGTGGTCTAGAATGGGCATTTATTTTAAATGCATTCATAATGAAATGTAGTATTTGTTATTGTCTAGGAAAACTGATATTGTCTCTGTAACTTATGTGAAGAGTAAGAGAATGCAGACAAAAGCTGTAATTATATAAAAAAGATGGGAGTAAATTTTTTGGTTGCTGCAAAGGAGGGGGATAAAAGGGATAAATTTGTTGAGTAAAGTAGGGACCAGATACGTAGGGGGTGGGCCATAGCTAGGTAAGCTAGAAAGACAAGAAGTATGTAAGATTTTAATAAAAAGGAGGGAATTGTAAAAGCATTAAAGCCATTTTTAGTTCTAAGCAGACTTCATTTAAGCTTGTAAAATGTAACATGTACGCACAAGGTCATGTGATAAGGAATATTTATTCAAATGCTTATTTTAAGGCATTTTGCTGTTAAAGAATAACAGGCTTCTCTGAGAATAGTTGAATTTTTAACATGTATTCTGAACAGATGTGTTGCCTAAGAAACTTGAAAATATGTGAACGTTTGGGACATTAAAGAGGGAGAGATACAGAGACCATGCATGTGTCCTGTATTTCTCTCCAGCAATTCCCAGCACCTTGACAGTCACCAAGAACTTCAGTCCACTGCCTAAGGGCATAGACATCTTCCCTCAGCTGATACACCATTTAGATGATGTATGTAGTGCGGGTGCTGATACATGTGATGATGACTGTGACTGCTTACACCAGGAGAGGTGAGAGGGGTGAGGACCATGTACAATAAGGGTACAGTCACATAACTGTGACTCAGACATGGACACTTGTGCTGATACACCATTTAGGAGGTGTATGTAGTGCAGGTGCTGATACATGTGATGATGACTGTGACTCCTTACACCAGGAGAGGTGAGACGGGTGAGGACCATGTACAATAAGGGCACAGTCACATAACTGTGACTCAGACATGGACACTTGTGCTGATACACCATTTAGGAGGTGTATGTAGTGCAGGTGCTGATACATGTGATGATGACTGTGACTCCTTACACCAGGAGAGGTGAGAGAGGTGAGGACCATGTACAATAAGGGAACAATCACATAACTGTGAGTCAGAATAGATACAGTATACATATGATTATAATAAAAGATACATTGTAGATACATCAGAGTGTATATGAGCTGCAGAATAGATACAGTATACATATGAGGTATATAATAAATGATACATTGTAGACACCACAGAGTGTATATGAGCTGCAGAATAGATACAGTATACATATGAGTATAATAAAAGATACATTGTAGTAACCACGGAGTGTATATGAGCTGCAGAATAGCTACAGTATACATATGAGTATAATAAATGATACATTGTAGACACCATGGAGTGCATAGACTAGATACAGGAACTATATGAGGATTATAAAAAGAGATACATTGTACAAAATGTTATAGAGGGGTGATATACAGGGATAGTGACGGATAGTGACGGATGTAATAACCTTAGAGAAGATACCATGGAGTGTTATAGGAAAAAGCTCATGTGTGTATGTAAGAGGGGAGTAGAATAATGAGGAGGCAATGTGTACAGAGGGGTGACATACAGGGAGAGTGATGGATGTAATAGCCTTAGAGAAGATACCATGGAGTGATATAGGAAAAAGCTCATGTGTATATAAGAGGGGAGTAGAGTAATGAGGAGGCAATGTGTACAGAGGGGTGACATACAGGGAGAGTGATGGATGTAATAGCCTTAGAGAAGATACCATGGAGTGATATATACAGACATGAGCTTTTTCCTATAAGAGGGGAGTAATGAGGAGGCAATGTGTACAGAGGGGTGAGATACAGGGAGAGTGACTGGTGTAATAGCCTTAGAGAAGATACCATGGAGTGATATAGGAAAAGGCAATTTTTTAAACATGTTGATTTTGGATTAAAAATTGAAATTTGTAGGACAGTACATAAACAAATGTCAAGTTTGATTATGAAATTAGCTGGTCACAGATGGTATTCAATGTGTGTTACACTGTTTTTTTTTTAAACTGTTTAGAAAACCCACTTCGTTATTGCACACTTTGTGTATTACCACAGTTAGTTGCCTCCTCAGCTAGCTGCCCCCTAAGACTGAATGGTAAGATATAGTATGGCTGATAAGACACATGACTACATCTGAGCCAATTGGTCAGCGGAATGAAATGCAGAGTGATGAAAGGACATACATAGCACTGTGTGTGTGTGAGTATATAACAGGCAGTGTGCTACTATAATCTATGCTTCACTGATCCCCATCACACACAGGTAATGACAATTACAGTAACTCATTACATCACATATGTATAACATCAGATGGAAGATGTGATGTTCTCCACGATGGACTGACATTGGGAATTTGTCTCCACATGGATCTCTTGGTTAGAGTACAAGGAGACTGAGGACTTATTGCTTTTGGTTAGCAACAAAAAATACATCTTTCCCTCCCTGCTCTTTCCTGTCTGTTCTCTTCTGTTGTCCATGACTGTGTAATATATACTTCCCTTTATTACGGGTTTATTGTTGTGTGGAAAATGTACCAATGTTTAGTCTACTGACGGCGCTGTGTATTGTCCATTTTGCTATTACTGGTACACAAAACACAAAAGATTAGCCAAAAGATTTGAACAGTTTGAATTATTTAAAGTATTGTATTTTATGTCTATCAGCTCATGTTTTTTTTATGTGTTATTTGATGTGTAACAAGATCTGATTTCTGTGTAAAACATTTTCTACACTCAGAGCATGGAAATGGTTTCTCCCCTGTGTGACATTTTTGATGTCTAACAAGATGTAATTTTTCTGTGAAACATTTCCCACAATCAGAGCATGGAAATGGCTTCTCACCTGTGTGACATCTCTGATGTCTAATAAGTGCTGATTTCTCTGTAAAACATTTCCCACACTCAGAACATGGAAATGGTTTCTCACCTGTGTGACATCTTTGATGTCTTTTAATAGCTGATTTATCTGTAAAACATTTTCCACACTCAGAGCATAGAAATGGTTTCGCACCTGTGTGAAATCGCTCATGTACAACAAGATGTGATTTCCGTGCAAAACATTTCCCACACTCAGAACATGGAAATGGTCTCTCACCTGTGTGACTTCTCTGATGTGTAACAAGAGGTGATTTATGTGAAAAACATTTCCCACACACAGAACATGGAAATGGCTTCTCACCTGTGTGACTTCTCTGATGTGTAACAAGAAATGATTTCCGTGCAAAACATTTCCCACACTCAGAACATGGAAATGGTTTCTCACCTGTGTGACTTCTTTGATGTGTAACAAGAAATGATTTCTGTGCAAAACATTTCCCACACTCAGAACATGAAAATGGCTTCTCACCTGTGTGACTTCTCTGATGTGTAACAAGAGGTGATTTCTGTGAAAAACATTTCCCACACTCAGAACATGGAAATGGTTTTTCACCTGTGTGACTTCTCTGATGTTTAACAAGTTCTGATTTCTGTGTAAAACATTTCCCACACTCAGAACATGGAAATGGCTTCTCCCCTGTGTGACTTCTCTGATGTATAACAAGATGTGATTTTCTTTTAAAACATTTCCCACACTCAGAACATGAAAATGGTCTCTCACCTGTGTGAGTTTGCTGATGTTTAACAAGATTTGTTTTCCTTGTGAAACATTTCCCACACTCAAAACAGACAAAGCTTTTATCACCTCTGTGAGCTGTATTGTGTGAAGCAATATTGGAGGTATCAGGGGAACATTCCTTATGATTAGAGGGATCAGATGATATATCTGCACTGTGAGGTATTGGATGCAAATTTAGAGTACTGGGGATGTCTCCTGGAGAATCCTGAATGATGTTATCTTCTTTATCTTCTATTTTAAAATGTGGACACAAAATTAGATCTCCCTCCGAGGTATTGTTGATTGTGCGTCCATCTGTTGGAAATAAAATGTATGGAAACAGAATTATTTCTGTTTTATTTTAACTAGGAACAGATCTTCCTACTATTACTAAGTTCTCAAGGTTTAGTGGTTTTATTTAGTTTTCCAGATTACAAGTAATAACGATACATTTACAAAATAAAAAAGATGACTATTGTCTGAAAAAATAAAATACTGTGCACAAGTTTTAAAATTCGGAAAAAAATGCTGCAAAGAAATAATGCTTTCACACATAGAAATGCTCATATTTTAATTTTACCAATTAACAAAATGCAAAGTGAATGAACAGAAGAGAAATCTAAATCAAATTAATTTTTTGGTGTCACTACCCTATGCCTTCAAATCAGCATCAATTCCTCTAGGTACACTTGAGGAAAGTCAGGGATTTTGTAGGATATAGTCAAGTGTAGGATTACCCAATCATAGCAAAGAGGTGGTAATAATAATCACTTTCATATGTTGGTTGAAACACAGTAATTAAACACAGTGTATAGTAGTAATGTGCAGCATATACTGTGGGTGAGGGGTATAGGCAGCACATAAGGGGGTGTATAGTAGTAATGTACAGCATATACTGTGGGTGAGGGGTATAGACAGCACATAAGGGGGTGTAAAATAGTACTGTGAAGCATATACTGTGGGTGAGGGGTATAGACAGCACATATGGGGTGTATAGTAGTAATGTGCAGCATATACTGTGGGTGAGGGGTATAGGCAGCACATAAGGGGGTGTAAAATAGTACTGTGAAGCATATACTGTGGGTGAGGGGTATAGACAGCACATATGGGGTGTATAGTAGTAATGTGCAGCATATACTGTGGGTGAGGGGTATAGGCAGCACATAAGGGGGTGTTTAGAAGTATTGTGCAGCATATACTGTGGGTGAGGGGTATAGACAGCACATAAGGGGGTGTAAAATAGTACTGTGAAGCATATACTGTGGGTGAGGGGTATAGACAGCACATATGGGGTGTATAGTAGTAATGTGCAGCATATACTGTGGGTGAGAGGTATAGACAGCACATAAGGGGGTGTATAATAGTACTGTGAAGCATATACTGTGGGTGAGGGGTATAGACAGCACATAAGGGGGTGTAAAATAGTACTGTGAAGCATATACTGTGGGTGAGGGGTATAGACAGCACATATGGGGTGTATAGTAGTAATGTGCAGCATATACTGTGGGTGAGGGGTATAGACAGCACATAAGGGGAGTATAGTAGTAATGTGCAGCATATACTGTGGGTGAGGGGTATATACAGCACATAAGGGGGTGTATAATAGTACTGTGAAGCATATACTGTGGGTGAGGGGTATAGACAGCACATAAGGGGGTGTAAAATAGTACTGTGAAGCATATACTGTGGGTGAGGGGTATAGACAGCACATATGGGGTGTATAGTAGTAATGTGCAGCATATACTGTGGGTGAGGGGTATAGACAGCACATAAGGGGAGTATAGTAGTAATGTGCAGCATATACTGTGGGTGAGGGGTATATACAGCACATAAGGGGGTGTATAATAGTACTGTGAAGCATATACTGTGGGTGAGGGTTATATATAGACCATAAGGGGGTGTATAGTAGTACTGAGCAGCAAATACTGTGGGTGAGGGGTATATGCAGCACATAAGGGGGTGTATAGCAGTAATGTGCAGCATATACTGTGGGTGAGGGGTATAGACAGCACATAAGGGGGTGTATAGTAGTAATGTGCAGCATATACTGTGGGTGAGGGGTATAGGCAGCACATAAGGGGGTGTATAGTAGTAATGTGCAGCATATACTGTGGGTGAGTGGTATAGACAGCACATAAGGGGTGTATAGTAGTAATGTGCAGCATATACTGTGGGTGAGGGGTATAGACAGCACATAAGGGGATGTATAGTAGTACTGTGCAGCATACATTGTGGGTGAGGGGTATAGGCAGCACATAAGGGGGTGTATAGCAGTAATGTGCAGCATATACTGTGGGTGAGGGGTATAGACAGCACATAAGGGGGTGTATAGTAGTAATGTGCAGTATATACTGTGAGTGAGGGGTATAGACAGCACATAAGGGGGTGTATAGTAGTAATGTGCAGCATATACTGTGAGTGAGGGGTATAGACAGCACATAAGGGGGTGTATAGTAGTAATGTGCTGCATATACTGTGGGTGAGGGGTATAGACAGCACATAAGGGGTGTATAGTAGTAATGTGCAGCATATACTGTGGGTGAGGGGTATAGGCAGCACATAAGGGGGTGTATAGCAGTAATGTGCAGCATACACTGTGAGTGAGGGGCATAGACAGCACGCAGCATATACTGTGGGTGAGGGGTATAGGCAGCACAAAAGGGGGTGTATAGTAGTAATGTGCAGCATATACTGTGGGTGAGGGGTATAGGCAGCACATTAGGGGGTGTATAGTAGTAATGTGCAGCATATACTGTGGGTGAGGGGTATAGACAGCACATAAGGGGGTGTATAGTAGTAATGTGCAGCATATACTGTGGGTGAGGGGTATAGACAGCACATAAGGGGGTGTATAGTAGTAATGTGCAGCATATACTGTGGGTGAGGGGTATAGACAGCACATAAGGGGGTGTATAGTAGTAATGTGCAGCATATACTGTGGGTGAGGGGTATAGGCAGCACATAAGGGGGTGTATAGTAGTAATGTGCAGTATATACAGTGAGTGAGGGGTATAGACAGCACATAAGGGGATGTATAGTAGTAATGTGCAGCATATGCTGTGGGTGAGGGGTATAGACAGCACATAAGGGGAGTAAAGTAGTAATGTGCAGCATATGCTGTGGGTGAGGGGTATAGACAGCACATAAGGGGTGTATAGTAGTAATGTGCAGCATATACTGTGGGTGAGGGGTACAGACAGCACATAAGGGGGTGTATAGTAGTACTGTGCAGTATATACTGTGGGTGAGGGGTACAGACAGCACATAAGGGGGTGTATAGTAGTAATGTGCAGCATATACTGTGGGTGAGGGGTATAGACAGCACATAAGGGGTGTATAGTAATAATGTGCAGCATATACTGTGGGTGAGGGGTATAGACAGCACATAAGGGGTGTATAGTAGTAATGTGCAGCATATACTGTGGGTGAGGGGTACAGACAGCACATAAGGGGATGTATAGTAGTACTGTGCAGCATATACTGTGGGTGAGGGGTATAGACAGCACATAAGGGGGTGTATAGTAGTACTGTGCAGTATATACTGTGAGTGAGGGGTATAGACAGCACATAAGGGGGTGTATAGTAGTAATGTGCAGCATATACTGTGAGTGAGGGGTATAGACAGCACATAAGGGGGTGTATAGTAGTAATGTGCTGCATATACTGTGGGTGAGGGGTATAGACAGCACATAAGGGGTGTATAGTAGTAATGTGCAGCATATACTGTGGGTGAGGGGTATAGGCAGCACATAAGGGGGTGTATAGTAGTAATGTGCAGCATACACTGTGAGTGAGGGGCATAGACAGCACGCAGCATATACTGTGGGTGAGGGGTATAGGCAGCACAAAAGGGGGTGTATAGTAGTAATGTGCAGCATATACTGTGGGTGAGGGGTATAGGCAGCACATAAGGGGGTGTATAGTAGTAATGTGCTGCATATACTGTGGGTGAGGGGTATAGGCAGTACATAAGGGGGTGTATAGTAGTAATGTGCAGCATATACTGTGGGTGAGGGGTACAGACAGCACATAAGGGGGTGTATAGTAGTAATGTGCAGCATATACTGTGGGTGAGGGGTACAGACAGCACATAAGGGGGTGTATAGTAGTAATGTGCAGCATATACTGTGTGTGAGGGGTATAGACAGCACATAAGGGGGTGTATAGTAGTAGTGTGCAGCATATACTGTGGATGAGAGTTACAAACAGCACATAAGGGGGTGTATAGTAGTAGTGTGCAGCATATACTGTGGTTGAGGGGTATAGGCAGCACATAAGGTGGTGTATAGAAGTACTGTGCAGCATACACTGTGGGTGAGGGGTATAGGCAGCACATAAGGGGGTGTATAGTAGTAATGTGCAGCATACACTGTGGGTGAGGGGTAAAGGCAGCACATAAGGGGGTGTATAGTAGTAATGTGCAGCATATACTGTGGGTGAGGGGTATAGGCAGCACATAAGGGGGTGTATAGTAGTAATGTGCAGCATACACTGTGGGTGAGGGGTATAGACAGCACATAAGGGGGTGTATAGTAGTAATGTGCAGTATATACTGTGAGTGAGAGTTACAAACAGCACATAAGGGGGTGTATAGTAGTAGTGTGCAGCATATACTGTGGGTGAGGGGTATAGGCAGCACATAAGGTGGTGTATAGAAGTACTGTGCAGCATACACTGTGGGTGAGGGGTATAGGCAGCACATAAGGGGGTGTATAGTAGTAATGTGCAGCATACACTGTGGGTGAGGGGTAAAGGCAGCACATAAGGGGGTGTATAGTAGTAATGTGCAGCATATACTGTGGGTGAGGGGTATAGGCAGCACATAAGGGGGTGTATAGTAGTAATGTGCAGCATACACTGTGGGTGAGGGGTATAGACAGCACATAAGGGGGTGTATAGTAGTAATGTGCAGTATATACTGTGAGTGAGGGGTATAGACAGCACATAACAAGAGATATGGTAAGAACTTACCTTTGTTATCTCTGTTTCTACGAAGTCCATAGGGTCCACAGGGTTGACCTTGGGGTTATAGCTGGAACAGGATCCATGGGCACCACACAGTTAAGCTTTTAGCTTCCAGGATGCACTTGGGTCCTCCTCTATACCCCGCCCCCGAGCCACAGGCACCTCAGTTGGTAAGCAGCCTAGGCCGGAGGAGAATATGGAACAGAGAGAAGGAAGACTGGAACACACAAGAAACCATACTCACAGCAATAGGAGACGGAAAACCGGTGACCAGCCACACAGCCCATTTGAAGCCAGGTGCGTCAGGGCGGGCGCCCTGTGGACCCTATGGACTTCGTAGAAACAGAGATAACAAAGGTAAGTTCTTACCATATCTCTTGTTTTCTACTTCAGGGTCCATAGGGGGTCCACAGGGTTGACCTTGGGGATGTCCCAAAGCAGTACAACTAAGGGCGGGGACGCTCCTGTGCTGAAAGGAGTACCCGGCGCCCAAAGGATGCATCCTGAGAGGCAAAGGTGTCAAACGCATAGAACCTCAAAAACGTTTGAATTGAAGACCAAGTGGCCGCCTTACACAGCTGAACAGCAGAAGCGCCACGTCTAGCAGCCCAAGAGGGACCCACAGAACGAGTGGAATGAGCCTTAACAGAAGCTGGCACAGGTAAGCCCTCCTGTGCATAAGCCTCACAAATAACGGAACGAAGCCAACGGGCTAACGTTTGTTTGTTGGCAGGCCAACCCCTCTTGTGAAAACCAAAGAGGATAAACAAGGAATCAGACTTCCTAACCGAAGCCGTCCGGTCTACATAAATTCTAAGCGCCCGGACCACATCTAAGGAAGTCTCACCAGCTGAAAGATCAGGGGACTGAAAAGCTGGCACAACAAGTTCCTGATTAATATGGAACTTCGAGACCACTTTGGGCAAAAACTCAGGACGAGTGCGGAGCACCGCTCTGTCCTGGTGAAAAATCAGGAAAGGAGGGCGACAGGAAAGCGCCCCCAATTCAGACACCCTCCTGGCCGAAGCAATTGCCAGGAGAAAAACCGTCTTAAATGTCAGCCACTTGAGCTCCACCGCCTCAAGAGGCTCAAACGGAGGACCCTGCAGGACCCGTAGCACCACCGCCAAGTCCCAAGGAGCCACAGGAGGCACAAAGGGAGGCTGGATCCTGAGAACACCTTGGAAAAAGGTGTGAACGTCTGGTAGTATTGCAATCCGCCGTTGAAACCACACGGACAAGGCGGACACATGAACCTTCAGAGATGCAAGGCGTAAGCCGAGATCCAATCCTGACTGAAGAAATTCCAAGATCCTAGAAACTCGGAACACCTGAGGATCATAAAGTCTGGACTCACACCACTGAAAGTAAGTGTGCCACACTCTGTGATAAATCCGTGCTGAAGCAGGCTTGCGTGCCCTGAGCATGGTACCAATAACCGAACTGGAGAAGCCCCGAGACCTCAAGACGGCTGTCTCAAGAGCCACGCCGTCAAAGACAGCCGACCCAGATCCGGGTAAAGGCAGGGCCCCTGAGACAACAGGTCCCGACGTTGAGGAAGAAGGTACGGAGCGTCGATGGAGAGGCTCCTGAGATCGGAGTACCAAGGACGTCTGGGCCACGCCGGAGCTACCAGCACGAGAATGCCGCCGTCCTGCTTGAATTTCCGCAGAACCCGAGGAAGCAGGGATATCGGAGGAAACAGATACGCCAGGTGAAACGTCCATGTCACCGACAGCGCGTCCACCAGACTTGCACCTGCGTCTCTTGTCCTTGACCCGTAAACGGGCAACTTGTGATTGTGACGGGAGGCCATCAAGTCCAGCTCCGGCAGTCCCCACCTGTCCACGAGTAGCTGAAACACCTCTGGGTGAAGCGACCATTCCCCGGGATGCACGTCGTGACGGCTGAGGAAGTCCGCCTCCCAATTGAGGACTCCGGGGATGAAGACCGCCGAGATCGCTGGAATGTGACCCTCCGCCCAAGACAGGATACGAGACACCTCCGACATCGCTGCCTGACTGCGAGTTCCGCCTTGGTGATTGATATACGCCACCGTGGTGGCGTTGTCGGACTGCACCTGTACCGCCCTTCCGTGAAGAGCGGGGCCGGACGACTGCAGGGCCTTGTATACTGCCCGCAGTTCCAGGATGTTGATGGGGAGAAGTGCTTCTTCCGCTGACCAACGACCCTGAAGCGACAAAGAGCCGGTCACTGCCCCCCAACCCCGGAGACTGGCATCCGTCGTGAGCAGGACCCAGTCCGGGATCCAAAATGGGCGCCCCTCGACCAGATGAGCTGTCTGAAGCCACCAAGCCAAAGATAGCCGAACGTCCGGAGACAACACCAGCACCTGAGAGCGGATCCGGTGAGGTAACCCGTTCCATTCTGATAGAATCAGCCCCTGCAGGGGCCGGGAATGGAACTGGGCAAATTCCACCATGTCGAATGTCGACACCATGGACCCCAGAACTCTCATAGCCGAATGGACCGACAGGCGGCAACGGCTCAGGCAACTGCGTATCCGCAGCTGTAGGGAGGCGACCTTCTCCGGAGTCAGGAAGATCCTTTGCTGACGCGAATCCAGCAGGGCTCCCAAATGAACCATCCGCTGTGATGGAATCAGAGAGGACTTTTTCCAATTTATCAACCACCCGTGTGCTTGCAGGCAAGCGATCGTCAGGTGGAGATGTTGAAGCAGTACCTCCGGGGAGCTCGCCAGCAACAGGAGGTCGTCCAGGTACGGCAGCAGCCGTACATTCTGGTTCCGAAGATGTGCGGCCATGACCGCCATAATCTTCGTGAACACCCTCGGTGCCGTGGAGAGACCAAAGGGTAGCGCCCGGAACTGATAGTGGTGTTGAAGGATAGCGAACCTCAGATACCGCTGGTGTGAAGATGCTATCGGAACATGGAGGTAGGCGTCCTGGATGTCCAGGGACACCATGTAATCCCCCGGTTCCATCGCCAGAATGATGGAACGTAACGTTTCCATCCTGAACTTGGGAACTCTGAGGAATTTGTTCAGAGACTTCAAGTTGAGGATAGGGCGATGAGAACCATTGGGTTTCTGCACCAGAAACAGAGACGAATAATACCCCGTCCCTCGTTGTGATAGAGGAACGGGAACAATGACCCCTGCTTTCAGCAAGGACTCTATTGCCTCCTGAACCTGTAACGCCTTGGTCTTGTCCTGAGAAGGACTTGTGCAGAAAAACTGGTGGGGTGGTCTGTGCCGAAAAGACAGGGCGTACCCCTGGGAGACCACTTCTCGAACCCAGGCATCCGTGGTGGTATTGTGCCAGCACTGGGCAAATAGAAGAAGTCGGCCTCCCACTCTGAGGTCCCCCAGAGGGAGGCCCGTCCCATCAGGCCGCAGGTTTATCTTCCTGCTTGGAAGAAGGGCGCCGAGCACTCCAGGCTTGCTTCTTGGGTTTAGAGGCCGTCTTACTCGCAGACTGTCTCGGGAAGGACTGACCTTTCGCCTTACCCTGAACCCGAAAGGAACTAAAAGCCGAACTCCGAACCTTAGCAGGCAGTGCCGCCGAAGGGAGGAAGGCCGACTTGGATTTAGACAGGGTGTCCACTATTTTGTCCAAGTCCGGACCAAATAGTAATTCCCCATTGAAAGGTAAGGCCTCCAGACCTTTCTTTGAATCAGAGTCCGCTCTCCAGGACGGCAACCATAAGGATCGGCGGGCAGACACCGCTGCAGCCGATACCCGCGAGGTCAGCAGACTAGCATCTAAAGAAGCTTCTCCAATGTAAGAAGCAGCGTCCCTCATTTGTCCCAACAACGCCCGCTGGACATCCGGAGCGTCGTCCGGGAAGGTATCTTCCAATGCATTGGCCCACCCCTCAATGGCCTTGGCCACCCAGGAAATGGCCATGGACGGTCGGGCCACCGCCCCGGAGAGGGAGTAAATAGACTTTAAGCAAGTCTCAACTTTCCTGTCCGTGGGATCCTTCAGCGAGGATATCGACGGTAATGGTAAGGTGGCGCCCCGAGTTAAACGGGTGACATGGGAATCCACCGCCGGTGGAGTTTCCCATTTTTTACAATGTGCCTCAGGGAAGGGGTAATTAGAAGCCAACCGCTTCTGAGGAAGGAATCTCTTACTGGGCGCCTGCCAAGCTACCGCCATATGATCCGTCAACTGATCCGACAGGGGAAACACCGCAGAAGCCACCTTAGTTTTTTTGAAACTAGGAAACTTCGACTTAGGAACCGGTGCCTCATCCTCTATAAGAAGAGTAGCTCGCACCGCCCTAACTAGTGCTCGCACATTAATGGACGACTTGGTATCCATTTCCTGGACCGAGGCGTCCGAGTCAGTGTCATCAGGGACCTCCCCATCATCTGAGGAACCCTCTGAGTCCGATACCTGAGCAGCCCGTGTCATGAGTGGGCGTTTAGAAATCCTAGAAGGCATGTCAGTCTGCAACATTGACTGAAAAGCCGAGGAAGCGGCCGCCAAATTTTGCACGGAGTTGGAGAGCACATCCACCCATGGTGGAGGCGTCGCCATAGGGGCCTGAAAAGGTACCACAGGCTGCTGCGGCACAGGGGAAGCCTGTATATACATAGGCAACCCCGCATAGGGACCAACTGATTGAGACCCAGGAGGACTCCGCAATAACTGCGGGACACCCGGGGAATGGGGGATGGTCGGCTGGGGCACCGCCCTAGTAGGGAGAGCAGTCGGGACCGACAGACGGTCCGCAATAGACACCAGCACTTGAGAAAACATCGCCCACGGTGGTTCCTGCGCCAGAGAAGGTCTGGATGGGCCAGGAGCCACCTGGCATCGACTACACAGGCCATCCTGTGACAAATCCTCCCTATCTACTCCTGCAGAACAGCGTCCGCAGGAGGCCAACACCGGAGCCACTGAGCGCTCAACCTCCTCGTCTGACATGACAGAATATATTATATATCTGGCACCAGGGTAGAAGTAAAACGCACTCACCGGTGTGCTGAACAACAGCCCACAATATGGCACTGAGTAGCACACAACTGTATGTGACGGACCTCACAAATACGTGATCTATATAAGTGAGGTCAGTAGAAACGCCCCTCCCCCACACACCTGCAGGGCTTGTAGGAGAAGTAAAGGGATAGGTATAAGCTGACAGTAAGCGGAAAATAAGCACAGACAGGCAGCACTAGCAAAAGTCACATACCATGCAGGAAGATATACTCACTGCACCTTTACACTACAATCAACCTGCCCAGATTCAGTGTCTGGGAGGGCTATAGTGCTGTGTACGCTGTCCTTAATCAGGGGAGAGGTACACAGGGGGACCGGTCCGCGTGCTCCCTGAGATCTGCGCTGCCACTGGGAAAATGGCCGCTGGAGACCTCAGAGGAGGAGTGGCCGTGTAACTGCAGCTCAGCGACGCCAGACTGCGTGCTGAAAGGCGCGCTGAGCTGAGGGGAGGAGCCGCTGAACAGGGAAGGCTTCCTCCCCTGGCTGGCCATAACCCCAGGGATGCTGGCTTCCCGCTTGCCCCTTTATCCCTGGTGGTCTAGTGGTCCCACGGGTTATGGGGGGGGCCCGCCGCCACTGCCAGCAGCCTCCGGTCTGTCCCCCGGACCGGAGGCTAAAGGACTGCATTTAAGGCATTCCGCGCGCCGCCGCTAGCCAGCGACGCGCGGCTTACCTGAATCCCCGGCGACTCCGGCAGCAGTCCTGGGAGGTAGACAGAGTCCGGCTAGTACGGACTCTGCCCTCCCGCCGCGATCCCCAGATCAGTACTGGCGTCGCGGCGCCAGTCGGGGATCAGAGCGGCAGCGTGGGCGTCTGTACAGACAGCCCTTCGCTGCCGTCTGTAGTAAAAATAGATTAAAAATAAATAAAATCTAACTTAAAATAAAAAGCTTCTGGGGGCTGCTCCTGCAGCCCCCCTGCGCGGTGACCGACTCCGGCCGGGCACCAGCTTACACTGAGGTGCCTGTGGCTCGGGGGCGGGGTATAGAGGAGGACCCAAGTGCATCCTGGGAGCTAAAAGCTTAACTGTGTGGTGCCCATGGATCCTGTTCCAGCTATAACCCCAAGGTCAACCCTGTGGACCCCCTATGGACCCTGAAGTAGAAAAGGGGTGTATAGTAGTAATGTGCAGCCTATGCTGTGGGTGAGGGGTATAGACAGCACATAAGGGGTGTATAGTAGTAATGTGCAGCCTATACTGTGGGTGAGGGGTACAGACAGCACATAAGGGGATGTATAGTAGTACTGTGCAGCATATACTGTGGGTGAGGGGTATAGACAGCACATAAGGGGGTGTATAGTAGTAATGTGCAGTATATACTGTGAGTGAGGGGTATAGACAGCACATAAGGGGGTGTATAGTAGTAATGTGCAGCATATACTGTGGGTGAGAGGTATAGACAGCACATAAGGGGGTGTATAGTAGTAATGTGCAGCATATACTGTGGGTGAGGGGTATAGACAGCACATAAGGGGTGTATAGTAGTAATGTGCAGCCTATACTGTGGGTGAGGGGTACAGACAGCACATAAGGGGATGTATAGTAGTACTGTGCAGCATATACTGTGGGTGAGGGGTATAGACAGCACATAAGGGGGTGTATAGTAGTAATGTGCAGTATATACTGTGAGTGAGGGGTATAGACAGCACATAAGGGGGTGTATAGTAGTAATGTGCAGCATATACTGTGGGTGAGGGGTATAGACAGCACATAAGGGGTGTATAGTAGTAATGTGCAGCATACACTGTGGGTGAGGGGTACAGACAGCACATAAGGGGGTGTATAGTAGTAATGTGCAGTATATACTGTGGGTGAGGGGTATAGACAGCACATAAGGGGGTGTATAGTAGTAATGTGCAGCATATACTGTGTGTGAGGGGTATAGACAGCACATAAGGGGGTGTATAGTAGTAGTGTGCAGCATATACTGTGGATGAGAGTTACAAACAGCACATAAGGGGGTGTATAGTAGTAATGTGCAGCATATACTGTGGGTGAGGGGTATAGACAGCACATAAGGGGTGTATAGTAGTAATGTGCAGCCTATACTGTGGGTGAGGGGTACAGACAGCACATAAGGGGATGTATAGTAGTACTGTGCAGCATATACTGTGGGTGAGGGGTATAGACAGCACATAAGGGGGTGTATAGTAGTAATGTGCAGTATATACTGTGAGTGAGGGGTATAGACAGCACATAAGGGGGTGTATAGTAGTAATGTGCAGCATATACTGTGGGTGAGGGGTATAGGCAGCACATAAGGTGGTGTATAGAAGTACTGTGCAGCATACACTGTGGGTGAGGGGTATAGGCAGCACATAAGGGGGTGTATAGTAGTAATGTGCAGCATACACTGTGGGTGAGGGGTATAGACAGCACATAAGGGGGTGTATAGTAGTAATGTGCAGCATACACTGTGAGTGAGGGGCATAGACAGCACATAAGGGGGTGTATAGTTGTAATGTGCTGCATATACTGTGGGTGAGGGGTATAGGCAGTACATAAGGGGGTGTATAGTAGTAATGTGCAGCATATACTGTGGGTGAGGGGTACAGACAGCACATAAGGGGGTGTATAGTAGTAATGTGCAGTATATACTGTGGGTGAGGGGTATAGACAGCACATAAGGGGGTGTATAGTAGTAATGTGCAGCATATACTGTGGATGAGAGTTACAAACAGCACATAAGGGGGTGAATAGTAGTAATGTGCAGCATACACTGTGGGTGAGGGGTATAGGCAGCACATAAGGGGGTGTATAGTAGTAATGTGCAGCATACACTGTGGGTGAGGGGTATAGACAGCACATAAGGGGGTGAATAGTAGTAATGTGCAGCATACACTGTGGGTGAGGGGTATAGACAGCACATAAGGGGGTGTATAGTAGTAATGTGCAGCATACACTGTGGGTGAGGGGTATAGACAGCACATAAGGGGTGTATAGTAGTAATGTGCAGCATATACTGTGGGTGAGGGGTATAGACAGCACATAAGGGGGTGTATAGTAGTAATGTACAGCATATACTGTGGGTGAGGGGTATAGACAGCACATAAGGGGGTGTATAGTAGTAATGTGCAGCATACACTGTGGGTGAGGGGTATAGACAGCACATAAGGGGTGTATAGTAGTAATGTGCAGCATATACTGTGGGTGAGGGGTATAGACAGCACATAAGGGGGTGTATAGTAGTAATGTGCAGCATACACTGTGGGTGAGGGGTATAGACAGCACATAAGGGGGTGTACAGTAGTGATGTGCAGTATATACTGTGGGTGAGGGGTATAGACAGCACATAAGGGGTGTATAGTAGTAATGTGCAGCATATACTGTGGGTGAGGGGTATAGACAGCACATAAGGGGTGTATAGTAGTACGGTGCAGCACAATGTGGGTGAGGGGTATAGACAGCACATAAGGGGGTGTATAGTAGTACTGTGCAGCATATACTGTGGGTGAGGGGTACAGACAGCACATAAGGGGGTGTATAGTAGTAATGTGCAGCATACACTGTGGGTGAGGGGTATAGACAGCACATAAGGGGGTGTATAGTAGTAATGTGCAGCATATACTGTGGGTGAGGGGTATAGACAGCACATAACAAGAGATATGGTAAGAACTTACCTTTGTTATCTCTGTTTCTACGAAGTCCATAGGGTCCACAGGGTTGACCTTGGGGTATAGGTTGGGAACCAAATCCGGGCACCACGCAGTTAAAGCTTTTAGCTCCCAGGATGCACTTGGGTCCACTCTCCCTATAACCCCACCCCCAGCCAGAGGCACCTCAGTTTGTAAGTAGCCAAAGGCCGGAGGAGGAGAAAAAAAGAGAGAAAACTGGAACACTCGATAACCATACTCACAGAAATGGGAGACGGAAAACCGGTGACCAGTCACACAGCCCATTTGAAGCCAGGTGCGTCAGGGCGGGCGCCCTGTGGACCCTATGGACTTCGTAGAAACAGAGATAACAAAGGTAAGTTCTTACCATATCTCTTGTTTTCTACTTCAGGGTCCATAGGGGGTCCACAGGGTTGACCTTGGGGATGTCCCAAAGCAGTTCAACCAAGGGAGGGGACGCTCCTGTGCTGAGAGGAGAATCCGCCGCCAAAAAGGAAGCATCCTGAGAGGCAAAGGAAAACAATGCCTAGAACCTTAAAAAGGTGTAGACAGAAGACCAGGTGGCCACCTAGCAAGGCAAACCAGCCAAGGTGCCACCGCGAGCCACCCACGAGGGTTACATGGCCCGAGAAAAAAAACAAGCAGCAACAACAGAAAGGCCTACCCATGGGTAGGCCCCTGAAGAAGACATACGAGGCCGTCCAGCCAACATATGGCCATAGGCCGGCCATCCTTTCCTGTTAAAACCAGAAATCTCAGACCACCAATAAGGAGTCCGATTTCCGTCAGGAACTTGAATGGATCACATAAATCCACAGAGGCCGGACCACAGTCAATGAGGCCACACCAGCCGAGAGGACTGGGGACTGAATGGCCGCACCATAAGTTCCAGAATAATATGGAACCTGAAAATCACTAAGAAGAAACACAGGGTGAGAGCAACTCACACCCTAACAAGATGCCCTCCAGAAGAGGGAGCCACATGAGAACGCTCCCAATTCCGACACTCACCTGGTTGATATAAACTCCCTGATAGAAAGAGAGAAAGCCAAAGCAATAGACCATGTAATGGCTATTACAACCAGCGGTTCCATTAACTTTCCCCGGAGTTAACGAAGAACCACTACTAACTCCCAAGGAGACCCTAGGGAGGACAAATGGAGGCATAATCCAGAGAACACTCCAAAGGATGAACTGGATATCAGAGCGGAGCAATTCCATAACCTAATCATACTGACAGTGTAGAGATCTGCACTGTCAGGAAGGCCAGGCCGAGGGAGAAACCCAAGCCAGCCGGAAGGAATGCCAGAAAATCTGGAAATCCTGGACACCAGAGGATCGTATTGATAGGTATAATACCATAAGAATTATGGCTGCCACAGATTGTGGTAGGTCCCAGCAAAAGCTGATCCATGTGCTCCAATCATTCCAACGATGACAACGCCATGGAAGCCGTAAGACCACTATAGGGACGTAGTCAAAGACAAACGACCCAGGTCCAAGGCAAACCCCAGGACCCTGAGACAACAGGTCTGGGTAGCGAAGCATCAGGAATGGAGTATCGATGGAGAGACTCCGAAAAACCAAGTACCCCTGACATCTGGGGCAATCAGGAGCCACCAGCAGGAAAGCATCTCTGTCTCTATTGAAACACTTCCCTCTAGGAAGAATGGAGACTGGAGAACACAGGTACGCAAATTGGAAGAACCCCTTCACCGACAAAGAGTCACTGAAGGTTGCTTCAGAATCCCCAGAGTTGGACTGTAACACCATAGTGTGATAGAGTCAGAAGGCCATGAGTGTCACCTCAGGAGGGCCCCCCCCCCCTGCTCACCAGGAGATGAAACCTCTCTTGGGGAAGAGACTAGTCCCCGGGATGCACGTCGTAACGGCTGAGGACTCCCGCTTCCCAATGGAGAGCACCCGAAATGAACACTGTCGAGATGGTCGGGAGGAGACCCTCAGACAATTCCCGAATGTATGACATACCTGACATTGCCACCCAACGAACAGTATTGCTAAAAAGGAAGCCACTGTTCTGACCCTGTCGGACTGAACTTTTTCAGGTTCACCTGGAAACAAGGGCTATGCCAGAGTGAAGCCCAAGACAGGCTAAAGTTCCAACAAGTTAATTGACAGGGTGGAATCGACAGACATCCAATTGCACTGAAATGGATGCGAACCAGACACTGTCCTTAGCAAAGAATACCCTGGACGAGATGGCCATAGTCACCCGAAAAGGGACCGACTTGCCTCCGGGGAGAGCATCATCGTTTGAACAGTGATCCGACAGAAAAAACTCGTTCCATCTGTAGATAAGCCAATTATGGAAAGGCCTGGAATGGAACTGAGCCCATTCCACCCTTCCAAAGGCAGACACTGAATAGTGGACCATGCATCCCAGAGTGTAAAGACATATGGCGACTGCGCAGACATCCATGTACTCCTAATGGAAGAGTGGAGATGCCGTCTTAAGCCAGAAGAATTCTCAGATTTTGAGAATCCAGCAGGGCTCCTAGGTGAAGAATACCCAGAGAGGGATGCAGGGAGGACTTTTTTCCCCTTGATTAAACGTCTGCACCCTGAAGAACCCACAGTCAACCAGACCCGGCTGTAAAGTACCCCGGTGATCCTGCTAAGAGCAGGAGGCCATCCAGGTACAGGAGCATTGGGATATACTGAACAGAAGAACTGTCAGAAAATCCCAAATGCTGGTAAACCCCTGTGGGGCTGAGATCAGTCCCAACAGGCAGAGCCCGAAAAATCGTAAGTGCTGTGATACAGCAAACCTCAGTCCATGCTGAGGTAAGGTCTCTGTAAGTACCCGTAGGCACGCGTCCTGTATATCCAGTGATACCATAAAGTCCCCGGGTTCCAAACATAGTATGATGGAGCATAGGGATTGCTTCCTGAACCCAGGTAGCTTTAGGAACTGGTTCGGGGAATTGAGACAGAGAATAGGCCAAAGAGGACCATTCAGCCACCGCACCAGAAAGAAAGCAGAACAACCAGTCCCTCGCTGAGAAAGTGGGGATGGCCCAATTAGCTCCGCTTACCGCAACAACTGTATAGCTTTCTGGATTTGTAAGGCCCTGTTCCGAATAAGGGCCTGCGTACCATCACATGGAAATAGGCCGCCTGAGCAAAGAGAGGGCGTACCCTCCTACCCACGTAGCCGCGGCAACTAGACACTAGTACCGGGCAAACTGAGAAATCGCCATCTCCCAGTGGTAGGCCTGTCTCGTCAGGCTGACGATATATCCGTTGGTTCAGAAGCAGGATCGGCTGGCAGTCCAGGCCTGCTCGGAACTGGATATGTCAGCCCTTGTAAAGGCCGACAGTCTATGAAAAAACAGACCTTTAGGCTGACCCAGAGGACAAAAAGACTTAATAGTCTGAGGCCCCGTAGTGAGCATAGCTGACGGCGGGAAATTTGTACTGCCACTGTCAAGGTCAGATATACCCTATAGATGGTATCTGCACCTCTGCATTCCCAGAGCGCAGCCATAGGGTATTACGGAGGATACCGTCGCAGCCGGAACTCTGAAAGTTTGGAGCTGGTATCCAATATAGGCATGTCCACCTATGACAACTGCATATATTACGTGAGCGACCAAATACACTTGAACCCCAGACGTGTTGGAGGGGAAAAACATTACAAATACATCAGCTCAGTATGCAATAGTATTACCCATCCTACCATGGCTATAGCATGGTTGGTTAACAACCCCTGAAAGCGAGTATACTGATTTCAGGCAGAGTTACCACCTACGGATCAGAAGAATCCGACCACGCAGGAATGGGATGCGTAGTAACGTCTGTAATCCGACGAGTAACACGCCCATCCACCCCAGGAGGGGCTCATGATGACCCTCAGGGAATTTGGGACAGGAGACCAAACACTGTTGTAATACCTCATATCTGGCAACAGCCAGAGTCCCGCCCTGCGATCCACCCGCTAGTCAGCAACAGGGACCCAGAATGCACGTAATACTGAGGGTGTATGATACAGGTGCAGGTCAACATTCACTCTAACCAGAATGGACCTGCTACCAGCCCGAAAGCAGGGATAATAATACTTGAGATAGGCTTCCCCCCCGTGTAAGAGGGAAAGAGCCCAAAACAGTATCCAGTTCACGGTAGAGCCAAGTGGGAAGTAACCACAGGGCGTCAACCACGCCAATTTGCGTTTCATAGAAAAACGACTTCCACCCAGGGTGGCTGTTGTGGTAATCCCTGCAAGGGGCATGACAGACTATTGTGGCACCAGGGGGAATTCATATACTCGAAAAAACCCCTGTAGGGAGCGGTAGTCTGTGTCACAGGGGAAGAGTGCAAGAAACTGCGAGATACCCTGAGATGAAAAGGGCAGTATGGTGAAGTAACCCCAAGTGAGGTACAACAATGGGGCCCGCCCGGCGATCCGCAATTAAGAGGATCCCGAGAAAACAAACAGCCCAAGGGGGTCGTGAAAGGGACCGGCACCCGATGACGCCACATACAGAACCCTTTAAGAGTTAAATCCTCCGCACTAACACCTGCAGCACATGGCTTGCAGGATAGTAAAAATGGGTGCAGTATAACGCTCTATCTCCTGGTCAGACATATCTGACCAAGCCTTGTGATCAAGCAGCGCTATACTGGTCCTGACTGAAACTAAAAATTAGCTGCAGGGACCCATTTTCAGCGTATGCAACACACAGTTCCACTCAAAATATGGCAACGTGCAGCACGCAACAGTATGTGACAAACCTCACAAATATTAACAAGTATATAAATGTGAGGTCTCAGAACCACCCCAAGTACAGCTGCATTAGGGCAGATAAGGAAAGGGATAGACATACACCGACAGGTGAGAGAATAAAGTACAGTCAGCACCAGCATAAGTCACATACAATGCAGATATACACATATATACATAAACATGTCATATAATATACTGCACTATTACACTGCATGCAACTTACCCAGATTCAGTGTCTGGGAAGGCTACAGCGCTGTGTACACTGACCTAATGGTGAGGTACGCAGGGGGACTGGACTCACTGCCATCTCCAGAGATTTCTGCTGCACCACAGAGAAAATGGCCGCTGGAGACCTCAGAAGAAGCGTGGCCCGCGGAGGAAGCAGCTCAGCGACGCCAGACTATGGATACTGAAAGGCGCGCTGAGCTGAGGGGAGGAGCCGCTATAACAGGGAAGGCTGTCTCCCCTGGCCGGCTATTAACCCCCGGGACGCCGGCTCCCTGCACCGAACACTAAGTCCCTGGTGGTCTAGTGGACACACGGGGTATGGGGGGCCCGCCGCCACTGCCGGCGCCTCCGGTCTGTCCCCAGAGACCGGAGGCACAGGACTGCATTTCAAATGCGCGGATCACCGCAAGCGGTGACCCGCGCCTTACCTGCTCCCCGTGAATCCGGCAGCAGTCCTGGGCGCCCGCAGAGTCCGGCTAGTACAGACTCTGGGGTCCCGCTGAGATCCCCAGATCTGTACTGGCGTCTCAGCGCCAGCGGGGTGACGGAGCGGCAGCTTAGACGTCCTATGGACAGTCTGACGCTGCCGCTCTGAAGAATCCAAAGGAAAAATAAAAAACTCTGTCCTTTAGAAAAAAATAAAGCTTAGGGGCTGCTAATCAGCTCCCCACTGCACTAAACGGTGACCCGACTCCGGCCGGGCACAACTTAAACTGAGGTGCCTCTGGCTGGGGGTGGGGTTATAGGGAGAGTGGACCCAAGTGCATCCTGGGAGCTAAAAGCTTTAACTGCGTGGTGCCCGGATTTGGTTCCCAACCTATACCCCAAGGTCAACCCTGTGGACCCCCTATGGACCCTGAAGTAGAAAAGGGGTGTATAGTAGTAATGTGCAGCATATACTGTGGGTGAGGGGTATAGACAGCACATAAGGGGTGTATAGTAGTACGGTGCAGCACAATGTGGGTGAGGGGTATAGACAGCACATAAGGGGGTGTATAGTAGTACTGTGCAGCATATACTGTGGGTGAGGGGTACAGACAGCACATAAGGGGGTGTATAGTAGTAATGTGCAGCATACACTGTGGGTGAGGGGTATAGACAGCACATAAGGGGGTGTATAGTAGTAATGTGCAGTATATACTGTAGGTGAGGGGTATTGACAGCACATAAGGGGGTGTATAGTAGTAATGTGCAGCATACACTGTGGGGGAGGGGTATAGACAGCACATAAGGGGGTGTATAGTAGTAATGTGCAGCATACACTGTGGGTGAGGGGTATAGACAGCACATAAGGGGGTGTATAGTAGTAATGTGCAGCATACACTGTGAGTGAGGGGCATAGACAGCACATAAGGGGGTGTATAGTTGTAATGTGCAGCATATACTGTGGGTGAGGGGTATAGACAGCACATAAGGGGGTGTATAGTAGTAATGTGCAGCATATACTGTGGGTGAGGGGTATAGGCAGTACATTAGGGGGTGTATAGTAGTAATGTGCAGCATATACTGTGGGTGAGGGTATAGGCCAGTACATAAGGGGGTGTATAGTAGTAATGTGCAGCATATACTGTGGGTGAGGGGTACAGACAGCACATAAGGGGGGTGTATAGTAGTAATGTGCAGCATATACTGTGGGTGAGGGGTATAGACAGCACATAAGGGGTGTATAGTAGTAATGTGCAGCATATACTGTGGGTGAGGGGTATAGGCAGTACATTAGGGGGTGTATAGTATGTAATGTGCAGCATATACTGTGGGTGAGGGGTATAGGCAGTACATAAGGGGGTGTATAGTAGTAATGTGCAGCATATACTGTGGGTGAGGGGTACAGACAGCACATAAGGGGGTGTATAGTAGTAATGTGCAGCATATACTGTGGGTGAGGGGTACAGACAGCACATAAGGGGGGTGTTTAGTAGTAATGTGCAGCATATACTGTGGGTGAGGGGTATAGACAGCACATAAGGGGTGTATAGTAGTAGTGTGCAGCATATACTGTGGATGAGAGTTACAAATAGCACATAAGGGGGTGTATAGTAGTAATGTGCAGCATACACTGTGGGTGAGGGTATAGACAGCACATAAGGGGGTGTACAGTAATGATGTGCAGTATATCCTGTGGGTGAGGGGTATAGACAGCACATAAGGGGTGTATAGTAGTAATGTGCAGCTATATACTGTGGGTGAGGGGTATAGACAGCACATAAGGGGTGTATAGTAGTAATGTGCAGCATATACTGTGGGTGAGGGGTATAGACAGCACTTAAGGGGTGTATAGTAGTAATGTGCAGCATATACTGTGGGTGAGGGGTATAGACAGCAGATAAGGAGGTGTATAGTAGTACTGTGCAGCATATACTGTGGGTGAGGGGTACAGACAGCACATAAGGGGGTGTATAGTAGTAATGTGCAGCATACACTGTGGGTGAGGGGTATAGACAGCAGATAAGGGGGGTGTATAGTAGTACTGTGCAGCATATACTGTGGGTGAGGGGGTACAGACAGCACATAAGGGGGTGTATAGTAGTAATGTGCAGCATACACTGTGGGTGAGGGGTATAGACAGCACATAAGGGGGGGTGTATAGTAGTAATGTGCAGTATATACTGTAGGTGAGGGGTATTGACAGCACATAAGGGGGTGTATAGTAGTAATGTGCAGCATACATTGTGGGGGAGGGGTATAGACAGCACATAAGGGGGTGTATAGTAGTAATGTGCAGCATACACTGTGGGGGAGGGGTATAGACAGCACATAAGGGGGTGTATAGTAGTAATGTGCAGCATATACTGTGGGTGAGGGCTATAGACAGCACATAAGGGGTGTATAGTAGTAATGTGAAGCATATACTGTGGGTGAGGGGTATAGACAGCACATAAGGGGGTGTATAGTAGTAATGTGCAGCATATACTGTGGGTGAGGGTATAGACAGCACATAAGGGGGTGTATAGTAGTAATGTGCAGCATATACTGTGGGTGAGGGTTATAGGCAGCACATAAGGGGGTGTATAGTAGTAATGTGCAGCATATACTGTGGGTGAGGGGTATAGGCAGCACATAAGGGGGTGTATAGTAGTAATGTGCAGCATACACTGTAGGTGAGGGGTATAGGCAGCACATAAGGGGGTGTATAGTAGTAATGTGCAGCATATATTGTGGGGTGAGGGGTATAGACAGCACATAAGGGTGTATAGTAGTAATGTGCAGCATACATTGTGAGTGAGGGCATAGACAGCACATAAGGGGGTGTATAGTAGTACTGTGCAGCATATACTGTGGGTGAGGGGTATAGACAGCACATAAGGGGGTGTATAGTAGTACTGTGCAGCATGTACTGTGGGTGAGGGGTATAGACAGCACATAAGGGGGTGTATAGTAGTAATGTGCAGCATATACTGTGGGTGAGGGGTACAGGCAGCACATAAGGAGGTGTATAGTAGTAATGTGCTGCATATTCTGTGGGTGAGGGGTATAGGCAGCACATAAGGGGGTGTATAGTAGTACTGTGCAGCATACACTGTGGGTGAGGGGTATAGGCAGCACATAAGGGGGTGTATAGTAGTAATGTGCAGCATACACTGTAGGTGAGGGGTATAGGCAGCACATAAGGGGGTGTATAGTAGTAATGTGCAGCATATATTGTGGGTGAGGGGTATAGACAGCACATAAGGGGTGTATAGTAGTAATGTGCAGCATACATTGTGAGTGAGGGGCATAGACAGCACATAAGGGGGTGTATAGTAGTACTGTGCAGCATATACTGTGGGTGAGGGGTATAGACAGCACATAAGGGGGTGTATAGTAGTACTGTGCAGCATGTACTGTGGGTGAGGGGTATAGACAGCACATAAGGGGGTGTATAGTAGTAATGTGCAGCATATACTGTGGGTGAGGGGTACAGGCAGCACATAAGGAGGTGTATAGTAGTAATGTGCTGCATATTCTGTGGGTGAGGGGTATAGGCAGCACATAAGGGGGTGTATAGTAGTACTGTGCAGCATACACTGTGGGTGAGGGTTATCGACAACATATAAGGGGGTGTATAGTAGTAATGTGCAGCATATACTGTGGGTGAGGGTTATCGACAACATATAAGGGGGTGTATAGTAGTAATGTGCAGCATACACTGCGGGTGAGGGGTATAAGCAGCACATAAGGGGGTGTATAGTAGTACTGTGCAGCATACACTGTGGTTGAGAGTTATAAACAGCACATAAGGGAGTGTATAGTAGTAATGTGCAGCATATACTGTAGGTGAGGGGTATAGAAAGCACATAAGGGGGTGTACAGTAATGATGTGCAGTATATACTGTGGGTGAGGGGTATAGACAGCACATAAGGGGTGTATAGTAGTAATGTGCAGCATATATACTGTGGGTGAGGGGTATAGACAGCACATAAGGGGTGTATAGTAGTAATGTGCAGCATATACTGTGGGTGAGGGGTATAGACAGCAGATAAGGGGGTGTATAGTAGTACTGTGCAGCATATACTGTGGGTGAGGGGTACAGACAGCACATAAGGGGGTGTATAGTAGTAATGTGCAGCATACACTGTGGGTGAGGGGTATAGACAGCAGATAAGGGGGTGTATAGTAGTACTGTGCAGCATATACTGTGGGTGAGGGGTACAGACAGCACATAAGGGGGTGTATAGTAGTAATGTGCAGCATACACTGTGGGTGAGGGGTATAGACAGCACATAAGGGGGTGTATAGTAGTAATGTGCAGTATATACTGTAGGTGAGGTGTATTGACAGCACATAAGGGGGTGTATAGTAGTAATGTGCAGCATACATTGTGGGGGAGGGGTATAGACAGCACATAAGGGGGTGTATAGTAGTAATGTGCAGCATACACTGTGGGGGAGGGGTATAGACAGCACATAAGGGGTGTATAGTAGTAATGTGCAGCATATACTGTGGGTGAGGGCTATAGACAGCATATAAGGGGGTGTATAGTAGTAATGGGCAGCATACACTGTAGGTGAGTGGTATAGACAGCACATAAGGGGTGTATAGTAGTAATGTGAAGCATATACTGTGGGTGAGGGGTATAGACAGCACATAAGGGGGTGTATAGTAGTAATGTGCAGCATATACTGTGGGTGAGGGGTATAGACAGCACATAAGGGGGTGTATAGTAGTAATGTGCAGCATATACTGTGGGTGAGGGGTATAGGCAGCACATAAGGGGGTGTATAGTAGTAATGTGCAGCCTATACTGTGGGTGAGGGGTATAGGCAGCACATAAGGGGGTGTATAGTAGTAATGTGCAGCATACACTGTAGGTGAGGGGTATAGGCAGCACATAAGGGGGTGTATAGTAGTAATGTGCAGCATATATTGTGGGTGAGGGGTATAGACAGCACATAAGGGGGTGTATAGTAGTACTGTGCAGCATATACTGTGGGTGAGGGGTATAGACAGCACATAAGGGGGTGTATAGTAGTACTGTGCAGCATGTACTGTGGGTGAGGGGTATAGACAGCACATAAGGGGGTGTATAGTAGTAATGTGCAGCATATACTGTGGGTGAGGGGTACAGGCAGCACATAAGGAGGTGTATAGTAGTAATGTGCTGCATATTCTGTGGGTGAGGGGTATAGGCAGCACATAAGGGGGTGTATAGTAGTACTGTGCAGCATACACTGTGGGTGAGGGGTATAGGCAGCACATAAGGGGGTGTATAGTAGTAATGTGCAGCATACACTGTAGGTGAGGGGTATAGGCAGCACATAAGGGGGTGTATAGTAGTAATGTGCAGCATATATTGTGGGTGAGGGGTATAGACAGCACATAAGGGGTGTATAGTAGTAATGTGCAGCATACATTGTGAGTGAGGGGCATAGACAGCACATAAGGGGGTGTATAGTAGTACTGTGCAGCATATACTGTGGGTGAGGGGTATAGACAGCACATAAGGGGGTGTATAGTAGTACTGTGCAGCATGTACTGTGGGTGAGGGGTATAGACAGCACATAAGGGGGTGTATAGTAGTAATGTGCAGCATATACTGTGGGTGAGGGGTACAGGCAGCACATAAGGAGGTGTATAGTAGTAATGTGCTGCATATTCTGTGGGTGAGGGGTATAGGCAGCACATAAGGGGGTGTATAGTAGTACTGTGCAGCATACACTGTGGGTGAGGGTTATCGACAACATATAAGGGGGTGTATAGTAGTAATGTGCAGCATATACTGTGGGTGAGGGTTATCGACAACATATAAGGGGGTGTATAGTAGTAATGTGCAGCATACACTGCGGGTGAGGGGTATAGGCAGCACATAAGGGGGTGTATAGTAGTACTGTGCAGCATACACTGTGGTTGAGAGTTATAAACAGCACATAAGGGAGTGTATAGTAGTAATGTGCAGCATATACTGTAGGTGAGGGGTATAGAAAGCACATAAGGGGGTGTACAGTAATGATGTGCAGTATATACTGTGGGTGAGGGGTATAGACAGCACATAAGGGGTGTATAGTAGTAATGTGCAGCATATATACTGTGGGTGAGGGGTATAGACAGCACATAAGGGGTGTATAGTAGTAATGTGCAGCATATACTGTGGGTGAGGGGTATAGACAGCACTTAAGGGGTGTATAGTAGTAATGTGCAGCATATACTGTGGGTGAGGGGTATAGACAGCAGATAAGGGGGTGTATAGTAGTACTGTGCAGCATATACTGTGGGTGAGGGGTACAGACAGCACATAAGGGGGTGTATAGTAGTAATGTGCAGCATACACTGTGGGTGAGGGGTATAGACAGCAGATAAGGGGGTGTATAGTAGTACTGTGCAGCATATACTGTGGGTGAGGGGTACAGACAGCACATAAGGGGGTGTATAGTAGTAATGTGCAGCATACACTGTGGGTGAGGGGTATAGACAGCACATAAGGGGGTGTATAGTAGTAATGTGCAGTATATACTGTAGGTGAGGTGTATTGACAGCACATAAGGGGGTGTATAGTAGTAATGTGCAGCATACATTGTGGGGGAGGGGTATAGACAGCACATAAGGGGGTGTATAGTAGTAATGTGCAGCATACACTGTGGGGGAGGGGTATAGACAGCACATAAGGGGTGTATAGTAGTAATGTGCAGCATATACTGTGGGTGAGGGCTATAGACAGCATATAAGGGGGTGTATAGTAGTAATGGGCAGCATACACTGTAGGTGAGTGGTATAGACAGCACATAAGGGGTGTATAGTAGTAATGTGAAGCATATACTGTGGGTGAGGGGTATAGACAGCACATAAGGGGGTGTATAGTAGTAATGTGCAGCATATACTGTGGGTGAGGGGTATAGACAGCACATAAGGGGGTGTATAGTAGTAATGTGCAGCATATACTGTGGGTGAGGGGTATAGGCAGCACATAAGGGGGTGTATAGTAGTAATGTGCAGCATATACTGTGGGTGAGGGGTATAGGCAGCACATAAGGGGGTGTATAGTAGTAATGTGCAGCATACACTGTAGGTGAGGGGTATAGGCAGCACATAAGGGGGTGTATAGTAGTAATGTGCAGCATATATTGTGGGTGAGGGGTATAGACAGCACATAAGGGGTGTATAGTAGTAATGTGCAGCATACATTGTGAGTGAGGGGCATAGACAGCACATAAGGGGGTGTATAGTAGTACTGTGCAGCATATACTGTGGGTGAGGGGTATAGACAGCACATAAGGGGGTGTATAGTAGTACTGTGCAGCATGTACTGTGGGTCAGGGGTATAGACAGCACATAAGGGGGTGTATAGTAGTAATGTGCAGCATATACTGTGGGTGAGGGGTACAGGCAGCACATAAGGAGGTGTATAGTAGTAATGTGCTGCATATTCTGTGGGTGAGGGGTATAGGCAGCACATAAGGGGGTGTATAGTAGTACTGTGCAGCATACACTGTGGGTGAGGGTTATCGACAACATATAAGGGGGTGTATAGTAGTAATGTGCAGCATATACTGTGGGTGAGGGTTATCGACAACATATAAGGGGGTGTATAGTAGTAATGTGCAGCATACACTGCGGGTGAGGGGTATAGGCAGCACATAAGGGGGTGTATAGTAGTACTGTGCAGCATACACTGTGGTTGAGAGTTATAAACAGCACATAAGGGGGTGTATAGTAGTAATGTGCAGCATATACTGTAGGTGAGGGGTATAGAAAGCACATAAGGGGGTGTATAGTAGTAATGTGCAGCAGATACTGTGGGTGAGGGGTATAGACAGCACATAAGGGGGTGTATAGTAGTACTGTGCAGCATACACTGTGGGTGAGGGGTATAGACAGCACATAAGGGGGTGTATAGTAGTAATGTGCAGCATATACTGTGGGTGAGGGGTATAGACAGCACATAAGGGGGTGTATAGTAGTACTGTACAGCATATACTGTGGATGAGGGGTATAGACAACACATAAGGGGGTGTATAGTAATAATGTGCAGCATATATACTGTGGGTGAGGGGTATAGACAGCACATAAGGGGGTGTATAGTAGTACTGTACAGCATATACTGTGGATGAGGGGTATAGACAACACATAAGGGGGTGTATAGTAGTAATGGGCAGCATATACTGTGGGTGAGGAGTATAGGCAGCACATAAGGGGTGTATAGAAGTAATGTGCTGCATATACTGTGGGTGAGGGGTATAGACAGCACATAAGGGGGTGTATAGTAGTAATGTGCAGCATATACTGTGGGTGAGGGGTATAGACAGCACATAAGGGGGTGTATAGTAGTAATGTGCAGCATATACTGTGGGTGAGGGGTATAGACAGCACATAAGGGGGTGTATAGTAGTAATGTGCAGCATATACTGTAGGTGAGGGGCATAGAAAGCACATAAGGGGGTGTATAGTAGTACTGTACAGCATATACTGTGGATGAGGGGTATAGACAACACATAAGGGGTGTATAGTAGTAATGTGCAGCATATACTGTGGGTGAGAGGTATAGACAGCACATAAGAGGTGTATAGTAGTAATGTGCAGCATATACTGTGGGTGAGGGGTATAGACAGCACATAAGGGGTGTATAGTAGTAATGTGCAGCAGATACTGTGGGTGAGGGGCATAGAAAGCACATAAGGGGGTGTATAGTAGTACTGTACAGCATATACTGTGGATGAGGGGTATACACAGAACATAAGGGGGTGTATAGTAGTAATGTGCAGCATAAACTGTAGGTGAGGGGTATAGACAGCACATAAGGGGGTGTATAGTAGTAATGTGCAGCATATACTGTGGGTGAGGGGTATAGACAGCACATAAGGGGTGTATAGTAGTAATGTGCAGCATATACTATGGGTGAGGGATATAGACAGCACATAAGGGGTGTATAGTAGTAATGTGCAGCATATACTGTAGGTGAGTGGTATAGACAGCACATAAGGGGTGTATAGTAGTAATGTGCAGCATATACTGTGGGTGAGGGTTATAGGCAGCACATAAGGGGGTGTATAATAGTAATGTGCAGCATATAGTGTGGGTGAGAGGTATTGACAGCATATATGGAGATGTACAGTAGTAATGTGAAGCATATACTGTGGGTGAGGGGTATAGGCAGCACATAAGGGGGTGTATAGTAGTAATGTGCAGCATATACTGTGGGTGAGGGGTATAGGCAGCACATAAGGGGTGTATAGTAGTAATGTGCAGCATATACTGTGGGTGAGGGGTATAGTCAGCACATAAGGGGGTGTATAGTAGTAATGGGCAGCATACACTGTGAGTGAGGGGCATAGACAGCACATAAGGGGGTGTATAGTAGTACTGTGCAGCATATACTGTGGGTGAGGGGTATAGACAGCACATAAGGGGGTGTATAGTAGTACTGTGCAGCATGTACTGTGGGTGAGGGGTATAGACAGCACATAAGGGGGTGTATAGTAGTAATGTGCTGCATATACTGTGGGTGAGGGGTACAGGCAGCACATAAGGGGGTGTATAGTAGTAATGTGCAGCATATACTGTGGGTGAGAGTTATCGACAACATATAAGGGGGTGTATAGTAGTAATGTACAGCATTCACTGCGGGTGAGGGGTATAGGCAGCACATAAGGGGGTGTATAGTAGTACTGTGCAGCATACATTGTGGGTGAGGGGTATAGGCAGCACATAAGGGGGGTGTATAGTAGTAATGTGCAGCATACACTGTGGGTGAGGGGTATAGACAGCACATTAGGGGGTGTATAGCAGTAATGTGCAGCATACACTGTGGTTGAGAGTTATAAACAGCACATAAGGGGGTGTATAGTAGTAATGTGCAGCATATACTGTAGGTGAGGGGTATAGAAAGCACATAAGGGGGTGTATAGTAGTAATGTGCAGCAGATACTGTGGGTGAGGGGTATAGACAGCACATAAGGGGGTGTATAGTAGTACTGTGCAGCATATACTGTGGATGAGGGGTATAGACAACACATAAGGGGGTGTATAGTAATAATGTGCAGCATATATACTGTGGGTGAGGGGTATAGACAGCACATAAGGGGGTGTATAGTAGTACTGTACAGCATATACTGTGGATGAGGGGTATAGACAACACATAAGGGGGTGTATAGTAGTAATGGGCAGCATTTACTGTGGGTGAGGAGTATAGGCAGCACATAAGGGGTGTATAGAAGTAATGTGCTGCATATACTGTGGGTGAGGGGTATAGACAGCACATAAGGGGGTGTATAGTAGTAATGTGCAGCATATACTGTAGGTGAGGGGCATAGAAAGCACATAAGGGGGTGTATAGTAGTACTGTACAGCATATACTGTGGATGAGGGGTATAGACAACACATAAGGGGTGTATAGTAGTAATGTGCAGCATATACTGTGGGTGAGGGGTATAGACAGCACATAAGGGGGTGTATAGTAGTACTGTACAGCATATACTGTGGGTGAGGAGTATAGGCAGCACATAAGGGGTGTATAGTAGTAATGTGCAGCATATACTGTGGGTGAGGGGTATAGACAGCACATAAGGGGGTGTATAGTAGTAATGTGCAGCATATACTGTAGGTGAGGGGCATAGAAAGCACATAAGGGGGTGTATAGTAGTACTGTACAGCATATACTGTGGATGAGGGGTATAGACAACACATAAGGGGTGTATAGTAGTAATGTGCAGCATATACTGTGGGTGAGGGGTATAGACAGCACATAAGGGGTGTATAGTAGTAATGTGCAGCATATACTGTGGGTGAGGGGTATAGACAGCACATAAGGGGTGTATAGTAGTAATGTGCAGCAGATACTGTGGGTGAGGGGTATAGACAGCACATAAGGGGGTGTATAGTAGTAAAATGCAGCATATACTGTAGGTGAGGGGCATAGAAAGCACATAAGGGGGTGTATAGTAGTACTGTACAGCATATACTGTGGATGAGGGGTATAGACAACACATAAGGGGTGTATAGCAGTAATGTGCAGCATATACTGTGGGTGAGAGGTATAGACAGCACATAAGGGGTGTATAGTAGTAATGTGCAGCATATACTGTGGGTGAGGGGTATAGACAGCACATAAGGGGGTGTATAGTAGTAATGTGCAGCAGATACTGTGGGTGAGGGGTATAGACAGCACATAAGGGGGTGTATAGTAGTAATGTGCAGCAGATACTGTGGGTGAGTGGTATAGACAGCACATAAGGGGTGTATAGTAGTAATGTGCAGTATATACTGTGGGTGAGAGGTATAGACAGCATATAAGGGGGTGTATAGTAGTACTGTACAGCATATACTGTGGATGAGGGGTATAGACAACACATAAGGGGGTGTATAGTAGTAATGGGCAGCATATACTGTGGGTGAGGAGTATAGGCAGCACATAAGGGGTGTATAGTAGCAATGTGCAGCATATACTGTGGGTGAGGGGTATAGACAGCACATAAGGGGGTGTATAGTAGTAATGTGCAGCAGATATTGTGGGTGAGGGGTATAGACAGCACATAAGGGGTGTATAGTAGTAATGTGCAGCATACACTGTGAGTGAGGGGCATAGACAGCACATAAGGGGTGTATAGTAGTACTGTGCAGCATATACTGTGGGTGAGGGGTATAGACAGCACATAAGGGGGTGTATAGTAGTACTGTGCAGCATGTACTGTGGGTGATGGGTATAGACAGCACATAAGGGGGTGTATAGTAGTAATGTGCAGCATATACTGTGGGTGAGGGGTACAGGCAGCACATAAGGGGGTGTATAGTAGTAATGTGCTGCATATTCTGTGGGTGAGGGGTATAGGCAGCACATAAGGGGGTGTATAGTAGTAATGTGCAGCATATACTGTGGGTGAGGGTTATCGAGAACATATAAGGGGGTGTATAGTAGTAATGTGCAGCATACACTGCGGGTGAGGGGTATAGGCAGCACATAAGGGGGTGTATAGTAGTACTGTGCAGCATACATTGTGGGTGAGGGGTATAGGCAGCACATAAGGGGGGTGTATAGTAGTAATGTGCAGCATACACTGTGGGTGAGGGGTATAGACAGCACATTAGGGGGTGTATAGCAGTAATGTGCAGCATACACTGTGGTTGAGAGTTATAAACAGCACATAAGGGGGTGTATAGTAGTAATGTGCAGCATATACTGTAGGTGAGGGGTATAGAAAGCACATAAGGGGGTGTATAGTAGTAATGTGCAGCAGATACTGTGGGTGAGGGGTATAGACAGCACATAAGGGGGTGTATAGTAGTACTGTGCAGCATACACTGTGGGTGAGGGGTATAGACAGCACATAAGGGGGTGTATAGTAGTAATGTGCAGCATATACTGTGGGTGAGGGGTATAGACAGCACATAAGGGGGTGTATAGTAGTACTGTACAGCATATACTGTGGATGAGGGGTATAGACAACACATAAGGGGGTGTATAGTAATAATGTGCAGCTTATATACTGTGGGTGAGGGGTATAGACAGCACATAAGGGGGTGTATAGTAGTACTGTACAGCATATACTGTGGATGAGGGGTATAGACAACACATAAGGGGGTGTATAGTAGTAATGGGCAGCATATACTGTGGGTGAGGAGTATAGGCAGCACATAAGGGGTGTATAGAAGTAATGTGCTGCATATACTGTGGGTGAGGGGTATAGACAGCACATAAGCGAGTGTATAGTAGTAATGTGCAGCATATACTGTAGGTGAGGGGCATAGAAAGCACATAAGGGGGTGTATAGTAGTACTGTACAGCATATACTGTGGATGAGGGGTATAGACAACACATAAGGGGTGTATAGTAGTAATGTGCAGCATATACTGTGGGTGAGGGGTATAGACAGCACATAAGGGGTGTATAGTAGTAATGTGCAGCAGATACTGTGGGTGAGGGGTATAGACAGCACATAAGGGGGTGTATAGTAGTAATGTGCAGCATATACTGTAGGTGAGGGGGATAGAAAGCACATAAGGGGGTGTATAGTAGTACTGTACAGCATATACTGTGGATGAGGGGTATAGACAACACATAAGGGGTGTATAGTAGTAATGTGCAGCATATACTGTGGGTGAGAGGTATAGACAGCACATAAGGGGTGTATAGTAGTAATGTGCAGCATATACTGTGGGTGAGGGATATAGACAGCACATAAGGGGGTGTATAGTAGTAATGTGCAGCATATACTGTAGGTGAGTGGTATAGACAGCACATAAGGGGTGTATAGTAGTAATGTGCAGCAGATACTGTGGGTGAGGGGTATAGACAGCACATAAGGGGTGTATAGTAGTAATGTGCAGCATATACTGTGGGTGAGAGGTATAGACAGCACATAAGGGGTGTATAGTAGTAATGTGCAGCATATACTATGGGTGAGGGATATAGACAGCACATAAGGGGGTGTATAGTAGTAATGTGCAGCATATACTGTAGGTGAGTGGTATAGACAGCACATAAGGGGTGTATAGTAGTAATGTGCAGCATATACTGTGGATGAGGGGTATAGACAACACATAAGGGGTGTATAGTAGTAATGTGCAGCATATACTGTGGGTGAGAGGTATAGACAGCACATAAGGGGTGTATAGTAGTAATGTGCAGCATATACTGTGGGTGAGGGATATAGACAGCACATAAGGGGTGTATAGTAGTAATGTGCAGCATATACTGTGGGTGAGGGTTATAGGCAGCACATAAGGGGGTGTATAATAGTAATGTGCAGCATATAGTGTGGGTGAGAGGTATTGACAGCATATATGGAGATGTACAGTAGTAATGTGAAGCATATACTGTGGGTGAGGGGTATAGGCAGCACATAAGGGGGTGTATAGTAGTAATGTGCAGCATATACTGTGGGTGAGGGGTATAGGCAGCACATAAGGGGGTGTATAGTAGTAATGTGCAGCATACACTGTAGATGAGGGGTATAGGCAGCACATAAGGGGGTGTATAGTAGTAATGTGCAGCATATATTGTGGGTGAGGGGTATAGACAGCACATAAGGGGTGTATAGTAGTAATGTGCAGCATACACTGTGAGTGAGGGGCATAGACAGCACATAAGGGGGTGTATAGTAGTACTGTGCAGCATATACTGTGGGTGAGGGGTATAGACAGCACATAAGGGGGTGTATAGTAGTACTGTGCAGCATGTACTGTGGGTGAGGGGTATAGACAGCACATAAGGGGGTGTATAGTAGTAATGTGCTGCATATACTGTGGGTGAGGGGTACAGGCAGCACATAAGGGGGTGTATAGTAGTAATGTGCTGCATATACTGTGGGTGAGGGGTATAGGCAGCACATAAGGGGGTGTATAGTAGTAATGTGCAGCATATATTGTGGGTGAGGGGTATAGGCAGCACATAAGGGGGTGTATAGTAGTACTGTGCAGCATACATTGTGGGTGAGGGGTATAGGCAGCACATAAGGGGGGTGTATAGTAGTAATGTGCAGCATACACTGTGGGTGAGGGGTATAGACAGCACATTAGGGGGTGTATAGCAGTAATGTGCAGCATACATTGTGGGTGAGGGGTATAGGCAGCACATAAGGGGGGTGTATAGTAGTAATGTGCAGCATACACTGTGGGTGAGGGGTATAGACAGCACATTAGGGGGTGTATAGCAGTAATGTGCAGCATACACTGTGGTTGAGAGTTATAAACAGCACATAAGGGGGTGTATAGTAGTAATGTGCAGCATATACTGTAGGTGAGGGGTATAGAAAGCACATAAGGGGGTGTATAGTAGTAATGTGCAGCAGATACTGTGGGTGAGGGGTATAGACAGCACATAAGGAGGTGTATAGTAGTACTGTGCAGCATATACTGTGGATGAGGGGTATAGACAACACATAAGGGGGTGTATAGTAATAATGTGCAGCATATATACTGTGGGTGAGGGGTATAGACAGCACATAAGGGGTGTATAGTAGTACTGTACAGCATATACTGTGGATGAGGGGTATAGACAACACATAAGGGGTGTATAGTAGTAATGTGCAGCATATACTGTGGGTGAGGGGTATAGACAGCACATAAGGGGGTGTATAGTAGTAATGTGCAGTATATACTGTAGGTGAGGGGCATAGAAAGCACATAAGGGGGTGTATAGTAGTACTGTACAGCATATACTGTGGATGAGGGGTATAGACAACACATAAGGGGTGTATAGTAGTAATGTGCAGCATATACTGTGGGTGAGGGGTATAGACAGCACATAAGGGGGTGTATAGTAGTAATGTGCAGCAGATACTGTGGGTGAGGGGTATAGACAGCACATAAGGGGGTGTATAGTAGTAATGTGCAGCAGATACTGTGGGTGAGTGGTATAGACAGCACATAAGGGGTGTATAGTAGTAATGTGCAGTATATACTGTGGGTGAGGAGTATAGACAGCATATAAGGGGTGTATAGTAGTAATGTGCAGCATATACTGTAGGTGAGGGGTATAGACAGCACATAAGGGGGTGTAAGTAGTAATGTGCAGCATATACTGTAGGTGAGGGGTATAGACAGCACATAAGCGAGTGTATAGTAGTAATGTGCAGCATATACTGTAGGTGAGGGGCATAGAAAGCACATAAGGGGGTGTATAGTAGTACTGTACAGCATATACTGTGGATGAGGGGTATAGACAACACATAAGGGGTGTATAGTAGTAATGTGCAGCATATACTGTGGGTGAGGGGTATAGACAGCACATAAGGGGTGTATAGTAGTAATGTGCAGCAGATACTGTGGGTGAGGGGTATAGACAGCACATAAGGGGGTGTATAGTAGTAATGTGCAGCATATACTGTAGGTGAGGGGGATAGAAAGCACATAAGGGGGTGTATAGTAGTACTGTACAGCATATACTGTGGATGAGGGGTATAGACAACACATAAGGGGTGTATAGTAGTAATGTGCAGCATATACTGTGGGTGAGAGGTATAGACAGCACATAAGGGGTGTATAGTAGTAATGTGCAGCATATACTGTGGGTGAGGGATATAGACAGCACATAAGGGGGTGTATAGTAGTAATGTGCAGCATATACTGTAGGTGAGTGGTATAGACAGCACATAAGGGGTGTATAGTAGTAATGTGCAGCAGATACTGTGGGTGAGGGGTATAGACAGCACATAAGGGGTGTATAGTAGTAATGTGCAGCATATACTGTGGGTGAGAGGTATAGACAGCACATAAGGGGTGTATAGTAGTAATGTGCAGCATATACTATGGGTGAGGGATATAGACAGCACATAAGGGGGTGTATAGTAGTAATGTGCAGCATATACTGTAGGTGAGTGGTATAGACAGCACATAAGGGGTGTATAGTAGTAATGTGCAGCATATACTGTGGATGAGGGGTATAGACAACACATAAGGGGTGTATAGTAGTAATGTGCAGCATATACTGTGGGTGAGAGGTATAGACAGCACATAAGGGGTGTATAGTAGTAATGTGCAGCATATACTGTGGGTGAGGGATATAGACAGCACATAAGGGGTGTATAGTAGTAATGTGCAGCATATACTGTGGGTGAGGGTTATAGGCAGCACATAAGGGGGTGTATAATAGTAATGTGCAGCATATAGTGTGGGTGAGAGGTATTGACAGCATATATGGAGATGTACAGTAGTAATGTGAAGCATATACTGTGGGTGAGGGGTATAGGCAGCACATAAGGGGGTGTATAGTAGTAATGTGCAGCATATACTGTGGGTGAGGGGTATAGGCAGCACATAAGGGGGTGTATAGTAGTAATGTGCAGCATACACTGTAGATGAGGGGTATAGGCAGCACATAAGGGGGTGTATAGTAGTAATGTGCAGCATATATTGTGGGTGAGGGGTATAGACAGCACATAAGGGGTGTATAGTAGTAATGTGCAGCATACACTGTGAGTGAGGGGCATAGACAGCACATAAGGGGGTGTATAGTAGTACTGTGCAGCATATACTGTGGGTGAGGGGTATAGACAGCACATAAGGGGGTGTATAGTAGTACTGTGCAGCATGTACTGTGGGTGAGGGGTATAGACAGCACATAAGGGGGTGTATAGTAGTAATGTGCTGCATATACTGTGGGTGAGGGGTACAGGCAGCACATAAGGGGGTGTATAGTAGTAATGTGCTGCATATACTGTGGGTGAGGGGTATAGGCAGCACATAAGGGGGTGTATAGTAGTAATGTGCAGCATATATTGTGGGTGAGGGGTATAGGCAGCACATAAGGGGGTGTATAGTAGTACTGTGCAGCATACATTGTGGGTGAGGGGTATAGGCAGCACATAAGGGGGGTGTATAGTAGTAATGTGCAGCATACACTGTGGGTGAGGGGTATAGACAGCACATTAGGGGGTGTATAGCAGTAATGTGCAGCATACATTGTGGGTGAGGGGTATAGGCAGCACATAAGGGGGGTGTATAGTAGTAATGTGCAGCATACACTGTGGGTGAGGGGTATAGACAGCACATTAGGGGGTGTATAGCAGTAATGTGCAGCATACACTGTGGTTGAGAGTTATAAACAGCACATAAGGGGGTGTATAGTAGTAATGTGCAGCATATACTGTAGGTGAGGGGTATAGAAAGCACATAAGGGGGTGTATAGTAGTAATGTGCAGCAGATACTGTGGGTGAGGGGTATAGACAGCACATAAGGAGGTGTATAGTAGTACTGTGCAGCATATACTGTGGATGAGGGGTATAGACAACACATAAGGGGGTGTATAGTAATAATGTGCAGCATATATACTGTGGGTGAGGGGTATAGACAGCACATAAGGGGTGTATAGTAGTACTGTACAGCATATACTGTGGATGAGGGGTATAGACAACACATAAGGGGTGTATAGTAGTAATGTGCAGCATATACTGTGGGTGAGGGGTATAGACAGCACATAAGGGGGTGTATAGTAGTAATGTGCAGTATATACTGTAGGTGAGGGGCATAGAAAGCACATAAGGGGGTGTATAGTAGTACTGTACAGCATATACTGTGGATGAGGGGTATAGACAACACATAAGGGGTGTATAGTAGTAATGTGCAGCATATACTGTGGGTGAGGGGTATAGACAGCACATAAGGGGGTGTATAGTAGTAATGTGCAGCAGATACTGTGGGTGAGGGGTATAGACAGCACATAAGGGGGTGTATAGTAGTAATGTGCAGCAGATACTGTGGGTGAGTGGTATAGACAGCACATAAGGGGTGTATAGTAGTAATGTGCAGTATATACTGTGGGTGAGGAGTATAGACAGCATATAAGGGGTGTATAGTAGTAATGTGCAGCATATACTGTAGGTGAGGGGTATAGACAGCACATAAGGGGGTGTAAGTAGTAATGTGCAGCATATACTGTAGGTGAGGGGTATAGACAGCACATAAGGGGATGTATAGTAGTAATGTGCAGCATATACTGTGGGTGAGGGGTATAGACAGCACATAAGGGGGTGTATAGTAGTTATGTGCAGCATATACTGTGGGTGAGGGGTATAGACAGCACATAAGGGGGTGTATAGTATAATGTGCAGCATATACTGTGGGTGAGGGGTATAGACAGCACATAAGGGGGTGTATAGTAGTAATGTGCAGCATATACTGTGGGTGAGGTGTATAGACAGCACATAAGGGGGTGTATAGTAGTAATGTGCAGTATATACTGTAGGTGAGGGGTATAGATAGCACATAAGGGGGTGTATAGTAGTACTCTACAGCATACACTGTGGGTGAGGGGTATAGACAGCACATAAGCGGGTGTATACTAGTAATGTGCAGGATATACTGTGGGTGAGGGGTATAGACAGCACATAAGGGGGTGTATAGTAGTACTGTGCAGCATATACTGTGGGTGAGGGGTATAGGCAGCACATAAGGGGGTGTAAAGTAGTAATGTGCAGCATAAACTGTGAGTGAGGGGTATAGACAGCACATAAGGGGGTGTATAGTAGTAATGTGCAGTAAATACTGTGGGTGAGGGGTATAGGCAGCACACAAGGGGTGTATAGTAGTACGGTGCAGCACAAAGTGGTTGAGGGGTATAGGCAGCACATAAGGGGGTGTATAGTAGTAATGTGCAGCATATACTGTGGGTGAGGGGTATAGACAGCAGATAAGGGGGTGTATAGTAGTAATGTGCAGCATATACTGTGGGTGAGGGGTATAGACAGCACATAAGGGGGTGTATAGTAGTAATGTGCAGCATATACTGTGGGTGAGGGGTATAGATAGCACATAAGGGGTGTATAGTAGTAATGTGCAGCATATACTGTGGGTGAGGGGTATAGACAGCACATAAGGGGGTGTATTGTAGTAATGTGCTGCATATACTTTGGGTGAGGGGTATAGACAGCACATAAGGGGGTGTATAGTAGTAATATGCAGCAGATACTGTGGGTGAGTGGTATATACAGCACATAAGGGGTGTATAGTAGTAATGTGCAGTATATACTGTGGGTGAGAGGTATAGACAGCATATAAGGGGGTGTATAGTAGTACTGTACAGCATATACTGTGGATGAGGGGTATAGACAACACATAAGGGGGTGTATAGTAGTAATGGGCAGCATATACTGTGGGTGAGGAGTATAGGCAGCACATAAGGGGTGTATAGTAGTAATGTGCAGCATATACTGTGGGTGAGGGGTATAGACAGCACATATGGGGTGTATAGTAGTAATGTGCAGCAGATACTGTGGGTGAGAGGTATAGACAGCACATAAGGGGTGTATAGTAGTAATGTGCAGCATATACTGTGGGTGAGTGGTATAGACAGCACATAAGGGGTGTATAGTAGTAATGTGCAGCATATACTGTGGATGAGGGGTATAGACAACACATAAGGGGGTGTACAGTAGCAATGTGCAGCATATATACTGTGGGTGAGGGGTATAGACAGCACATAAGGGGATGTATAGTAGTAATGTGCAGCATATACTGTGGGTGAGGGGTATAGACAGCACATAAGGGGGTGTATAGTATAATGTGCAGCATATACTGTGGGTGAGGGGTATAGACAGCACATAAGGGGGTGTATAGTAGTAATGTGCAGCATATACTGTGGGTGAGGGGTATAGACAGCACATAAGGGGGTGTATAGTAGTAATGTGCAGTATATACTGTGGGGGAGGGGTATAGACAGCACATAAGGGGGTGTATAGTAGTAATGTGCAGCATATACTGTGGGTGAGGGGTATAGACAGCACATAAGGGGGTGTATAGTATAATGTGCAGCATATACTGTGGGTGAGGGGTATAGACAGCACATAAGGGGGTGTATAGTAGTACTCTACAGCATACACTGTGGGTGAGGGGTATAGACAGCACATAAGCGGGTGTATACTAGTAATGTGCAGCATATACTGTGGGTGAGGGGTATAGGCAGCACATAACGGGGTGTAAAGTAGTAATGTGCAGCATAAACTGTGAGTGAGGGGTATAGACAGCACATAAGGGGGTGTATAGTAGTAATGTGCAGTAAATACTGTGGGTGAGGGGTATAGGCAGCACACAAGGGGTGTATAGTAGTACGATGCAGCACAATGTGGGTGAGGGGTATAGGCAGCACATAAGGGGGTGTATAGTAGTAATGTGCAGCATATACTGTGGGTGAGGGGTATAGACAGCAGACAAGGGGGTGTATAGTAGTAATGTGCAGCATATACTGTGGGTGAGGGGTATAGACAGCAAATAAGGGGGTGTATAGTAGTAATGTGCAGCATATACTGTGGGTGAGGGGTATAGACAGCACATAAGGGGTGTATAGTAGTAATGTGCAGCATATACTGTGGGTGAGGGGTATAGACAGCACATAAGGGGGTGTATTGTAGTAATGTGCTGCATATACTTTGGGTGAGGGGTATAGACAGCACATAAGGGGGTGTATAGTAGTAATCTGCAGCATATACTGTGGGTGAGGGGTATAGGCAGCACATAAGGGGGTGTATAGTAGTAATGTGCAGCATATACTGTGGGTGAGGGGTATAGACAGCAGATAAGGGGGTGTATAGTAGTAATGTGCAGCATATACTGTGGGTGAGGGGTATAGATAGCACATAAGGGGGTGTATAGTAGTAATGTGCAGCATATACTGTGGGTGAGGGGTATAGACAGCACATAAGGGGTGTATAGTAGTAATGTGCAGCATATACTGTGGGTGAGGGGTATAGACAGCACATAAGGGGGTGTATTGTAGTAATGTGCTGTATATACTTTGGGTGAGGGGTATAGACAGCACATAAGGGGGTGTATAGTAGTAATGTGCAGCATACACTGTGGGTGAGGGGTATAGACAGCACATAAGGGGGTGTATAGTAGTAATGTGCAGCATATACTGTGGGTGAGGGGTATAGACAGCACATAAGGGGGTGTATAGTAGTAATGTGCAGCATATACTGTGGGTGAGGGGTATATACAGCACATAAGGGGTGTATAGTAGTAATGTGCAGCATATACTGTGGGTGAGGGGTATAGACAGCATATAAGTGGTGTATAGTAGTAATGTGCAGCATACACTGTGGGTGAGGGGTATAGACAGCACATAAGGGGGTGAATAGTAGTAATGTGCAGCATACACTGTGGGTGAGGGGTATAGACAGCACATAAGGGGGTGTATAGTAGTAATGTGCAGCATACACTGTGGGTGAGGGGTATAGACAGCACATAAGGGGGTGTATAGTAGTAATGTGCAGCATACACTGTGGGTGAGGGGTATAGACAGCACATAAGGGGGTGTATAGTAGTAATGTGCAGCATACACTGTGGGTGAGGGGTATAGACAGCACATAAGGGGATGTACAGTAGTGATGTGCAGTATATACTGTGGGTGAGGGGTATAGACAGCACATAAGGGGTGTATAGTAGTAATGTGCAGCATATATACTGTGGGTGAGGGGTATAGACAGCACATAAGGGGTGTATAGTAGTACGGTGCAGCACAATGTGGGTGAGGGGTATAGACAGCACATAAGGGGGTGTATAGTAGTAAAGTGCAGCATATACTGTGGGTGAGGGGTATAGACAGCAGATAAGGGGGTGTATAGTAGTACTGTGCAGCATATACTGTGGGTGAGGGGTACAGACAGCACATAAGGGGGTGTATAGTAGTAATGTGCAGCATACACTGTGGGGGAGGGGTATAGACAGCACATAAGGGGGTGTATAGTAGTAATGTGCAGCATACACTGTGGCGAGGGGTATAGACAGCACATAAGGGGGTGTATAGTAGTAATGTGCAGCATACACTGTGAGTGAGGGGCATAGACAGCACATAAGGGGGTGTATAGTTGTAATGTGCTGCATATACTGTGGGGGAGGGGTATAGACAGCACATAAGGGGGTGTATAGTAGTAATGTGCAGCATACACTGTGAGTGAGGGGCATAGACAGCACATAAGGGGGTGTATAGTAGTAATGTGCAGCATATACTGTGGGTGAGGGGTATAGACAGCACATAAGGGGTGTATAGTAGTAATGTGCAGCATATATACTGTGGGTGAGGGGTATAGACAGCACATAAGGGGTGTATAGTAGTAATGTGCAGCATACACTGTGGGGGAGGGGTATAGAC
>JAUIMM010002509.1:0-137465 GCA_031769625.1 Taudactylus pleione | reverse complement strand
TGACATCCCCAGAGTGTGTTTCTCTCCTCTGACATCTCCAGAGTGTGACATCCCAGAGTGGTGTTCTCTCTCTGACATCTCCAGAGTGTGACATCCCAGAGTGTGTTCTCTCTCTGACATCCCCAGAGTGTGACATCCCAGAGTGTGTTCTCTCTCTGACATCTCCAGAGTGTGACATCCCAGAGTGTGTTCTCTCTGACATCGATGTGTCTCTCTGACATCTCCAGAGTGTGACATCCCAGAGTGTGTTCTCTCTCTGACATCTCCAGAGTGTGACATCCCAGAGTGTGTTCTCTCTCTGACATCCCCAGAGGTGACATCCAGAGTGTGACATCCCAGAGTGTGTTCTCTCTCTGACATCCCCAGAGTGTGACATCCCCAGAGTGTGTTCTCTCTCTGACATCTCCCAGAGTGTGACATCCCAGAGTGTGTTCTCTCTCTGACATCTCCAGAGTGTGACATCCCCAGAGTGTGTTCTCTCTCTGACATCCCCAGAGTGTGACATCCCAGAGTGTGTTCTCGTCTCCTGACATCCCCAGAGTGTGACATCCCAGAGTGTGTTCTCTCTCTGACATCTCCAGATTGGTGACATCCCAGAGTGTGTTCTCTCTCTGACATCTCCAGAGTGTGACATCCCAGAGTGTGTTCTCTCTCTGACATCTCCCAGAGTGTGACATCCCAGGAAGTGTGTTCTCTCTCTGACATCCCCAGAGTGTGACATCCCAGAGTGTCGGACATCCCAGAGTGTGTTCTCTCTCTGACATCCCCAGAGTGTGACATCCCAGAGTGTTCTCTCGTCTGACATCTCCCAGAGTGTGACATCCCAGAGTTCAGTGTTCTCTCTCTGACATCTCCAGAGTGTGGACATCCCAGAGTGTGTTCTCTCTCTGACATCTCCAGAGTGTGACATCCCAGAGTGTGTTCTCTCTCTGACATCTCCAGAGTGTGACATCCCAGAGTGTGTTCTCTCTCTGACATCTCCAGAGTGTGACATCCCAGAGTGTGTTCTCTCTCCTTGACATCCCCAGAGTGTGACATCCCAGAGTGTGTTCTCTCTCTGACATCTCCAGAGTGTGACATCCCAGAGTGTGTTCTCTCTCTGACATCCCCAGAGTGTGACATCCCAGAGTGTGTTCTCTCTCTGACATCCCCAGAGTGTGACATCCCAGAGTGTGTTCTCTCGTCCTGACATCCCCAGAGTGTGACATCCCAGAGTGTGTTCTCTCTCTGACATCCCCAGAGTGTGACATCCCAGAGTGTGTTCTCTCTCTGACATCTCCAGAGTGTGACATCCCAGAGTGTGTTCTCTCTCTGACATCCCCAGAGTGTGACATCCCAGAGTGTGTTCTCTTCTCTGACATCCCCAGAGTGTGACATCCCAGAGTGTGTTCTCTCTCTGACATCCCCAGAGTGTGACATCCCAGAGTGTGTTCTCTCTCTGACATCCCCAGAGTGTGACATCCCAGAGTGTGTTCTCTCTCTGACATCCCCAGAGTGTGACATCCCAGAGTGTGTTCTCTCTCTGACATCTCCAGAGTGTGACATCCCAGAGTGTGTTCTCTCTCTGACATCTCCAGAGTGTGACATCCCAGAGTGTGTTCTCTCTCTGACATCTCTCAGAGTGTGACATCCCAGAGTGTGTTCTCTCTCTGACATCCCCAGAGTGTGACATCCCAGAGTGTGTTCTCTCTCTGACATCCCCAGAGTGTGACATCCCAGAGTGTGTTCTCTCTCTGACATCCCAGAGTGTGACATCCCAGAGTGTGTTCTCTCTGTGACATCTCCAGAGTGTGACATCCCAGAGTGTGTTCTCTCTCTGACATCTCCAGAGTGTGACATCCCAGAGTGTGTTCTCTCTCTGACATCCCCAGAGTGTGACATCCCAGAGTGTGTTCTCTCTCTGACATCTCCAGAGTGTGACATCCCAGAGTGTGTTCTCTCTCTGACATCTCCAGAGTGTGACATCCCAGAGTGTGTTCTCTCTCTGACATCCCCAGAGTGTGACATCCCAGAGTGTGTTCTCTCTCTGACATCTCCAGAGTGTGACATCCCAGAGTGTGTTCTCTCTCTGACATCCCCAGAGTGTGACATCCCAGAGTGTGTTTCTCTCTCTGACATCCCCAGAGTGTGACATCCCAGAGTGTGTTCTCTCTCTGACATCCCCAGAGTGTGACATCCCAGAGTGTGTTCTCTCTCTGACATCTCCAGAGTGTGACATCCCAGAGTGTGTTCTCTCTCTGACATCTCCAGAGTGTGACATCCCAGAGTGTGTTCTCTCTCTGACATCCCCAGAGTGTGACATCCCAGAGTGTGTTCTCTCTCTGACATATCTCCAGAGTGTGACATCCCAGAGTGTGTTCTCTCTCTGGACATCTCCAGAGTGTGACATCCCAGAGTCGTGACATCCCAGAGTGTGTTCTCTCTCTGACATCCCAGAGTGTGACATCCCAGAGTCGTGTTCTTCTCTCTGACATCCCAGAGTGGTCTTCTCTCTGACATCCCCAGAGTGTGACATCCCAGAGTGTGTTCTCTCTCTGACATCCCAGAGTGTGTTCTCTCTCTGACATCTCCAGAGTGTGACATCCCAGAGTGTGTTCTCTCTCTGACATCCCCAGAGTGTGACATCCCAGAGTGTGTTCTCTCTCTGACATCTCCCAGAGTGTGACATCCCAGAGTGTGTTCTCGTCGTCTGACATCCCAGAGTGTGACATCCCAGAGTGTGTTCTCTCTCTGACATCTCCAGAGTGTGTCATCCCAGAGTGTGACATCCCAGAGTGTGTTCTCTCTCTCTGACATCCCCAGAAGTGTGACATCCCAGAGTGTGACATCCCAGAGTGTGTTCTCTCTCTGACATCCCCAGAGTGTGACATCCCAGAGTGTGTTCTCTCTCTGACATCCCCAGAGTGTGACATCCCAGAGTGTGTTCTCTCTCTGACATCCCCAGAGTGTGTTCTCTCTCTGACATCTCCAGAGTGTGACATCCCAGAGTGTGTTCTCCTCTCCTGACATCCCAGAGTGTGTTCTCTCTCTGACATCTCCAGAGTGTGACATCCCAGAGTGTGTTCTCTCTCTGACATCCCCAGAGTGACATCCCAGAGTGTGTTCTCTCTCTGACATCCCAGAGTGACATCCCAGAGTGTGTTCTCTCTCTGACATCCCAGAGTGTGTTCTCTCTCTGACATCTCCAGAGTGTGACATCCCAGAGTGTGTTCTCTCTCTGACATCCCCAGAGTGTGACATCCCAGAGTGTGTTCTCTCTCTGACATCCCAGAGTGTGACATCCCAGAGTGTGTTCTCCTCTCTGACATCTCCAGAGTGTGACATCCCAGAGTGTGTTCTCTCTCTAGACATCCCAGAGTGTGACATCCCAGAGTGTGTTCTCTCTCTGACATCTCCAGAGTGGTGACATCCCAGAAGTGTGTTCTCTCTCTGACATCCCAGAGTGTGACATCCCAGAGTGTGTTCTCTCTCTGACACCCCCTGAGTGTGACATCCCAGAGTGGTGACATCCCAGAGTGTGTTCTCTCTCTGACATCCCCCAGAGTGTGACATCCCAGAGTGTGTTCTCTCTCTGACATCCCAGAGTGTGTTCTCTCTCTGACATCCCCAGAGTGTGACATCCCAGAGTGTGACATCCCAGAGTGTGTTCTCTCTCTGACATCTCCAGAGTGTGACATCCCAGAGTGTGTTCTCTCTCTGACATCCCCAGAGTGTGACATCCCAGAGTGTGTTCTCTCTCTGACATCTCCAGAGTGTGACATCCCAGAGTGTGTTCTCTCTCTGACATCTCCAGAGTGTGACATCCCCAGAGTGTGTTCTCTCTCTGACATCCCCCAGAGTGTGACATCCCAGAGTGTTTCTCTCTCTCTGACATCTCCAGAGTGTGACATCTCCAGAGTGTGACATCCCAGAGTATGTTCTCTCTCTGACATCTCCAGAGTGTGACATCCCAGAGTGTGTTCTCTCTCTGACATCCCAGAGTGTGACATCCCAGAGTGTGTTCTCTCTCTGACATCTCCAGAGTGTGACATCCCAGAGTGTGTTCTCTCTCTGACATCCCCAGAGTGTGACATCCCAGAGGTGTGTTCTCTCTCTGACATCCCCAGAGTGTGACATCCCAAGAGTGTGTTCTCTCTCTGACATCTCCAGAGTGTGACATCCCAGAGTGTGTTCTCGTCTCTCTGACATCTCCAGAGTGTGACATCCCAGAGTGTGTTCTCTCTCTGACATCCCAGAGTGTGACATCCCAGAGTGTGTTCTCTCTCTGACATCTCCAGAGTGTGACATCCCAGAGTGTGTTCTCTCTCTGACATCCCCAGAGTGTGACATCCCAGAGTGTGTTCTCTCTCTGACATCCCCAGAGTGTGACATCCCAGAGTGTGTTCTCTCTCTGACATCCCCAGAGTGTGACATCCCAGAGTGTGTTCTCTCTCTGACATCTCCAGAGTGTGACATCCCAGAGTGTGTTCTCTCTCTGACATCCCAGAGTGTGACATCCCAGAGTGTGTTCTCTCTCTGACATCTCCAGAGTGTGACATCCCAGAGTGTGTTCTCTCTCTGACATCCCCAGAGTGTGACATCCCAGAGTGTGTTCTCTCTCTGACATCCCAGAGTGTGACATCCCAGAGTGTGTTCTCTCTCTGACATCCCCAGAGTGTGACATCCCAGAGTGTGTTCTCTCTCTGACATCTCCAGAGTGTGACATCCCAGAGTGTGTTCTCTCTCTGACATCTCCAGAGTGTGACATCCCAGAGTGTGTTCTCTCTCTGACATCCCAGAGTGTGACATCCCAGAGTGTGTTCTCTCTCTGACATCTCCAGAGTGTGACATCCCAGAGTGTGTTCTCTCTCTGACATCTCCAGAGTGTGACATCCCAGAGTGTGTTCTCTCTCTGACATCCCAGAGTGTGACATCCCAGAGTGTGTTCTCTCTCTGACATCTCCAGAGTGTGACATCCCAGAGTGTGTTCTCTCTCTGACATCCCCAGAGTGTGACATCCCAGAGTGTGTTCTCTCTCTGACATCTCCAGAGTGTGACATCCCAGAGTGTGTTCTCTCTCTGACATCCCCAGAGTGTGACATCCCAGAGTGTGTTCTCTCTCTGACATCCCAGAGTGTGACATCCCAGAGTGTGTTCTCTCTCTGACCTCTCCAGAGTGTGACATCCCAGAGTGTGTTCTCTCTCTGACCTCTCCAGAGTGTGACATCCCAGAGTGTGTTCTCTCTCTGACCTCTCCAGAGTGTGACATCCCAGAGTGTGTTCTCTCTCTGACATCCCAGAGTGTGACATCCCAGAGTGTGACATCCCAGAGTGTGTTCTCTCTCTGACCTCTCCAGAGTGTGACATCCCAGAGTGTGTTCTCTCTCTGACATCCCCAGAGTGTGACATCCCCAGAGTGTGTTCTCCTCTCTGACATCCCCAGAGTGTGACATCCCAGAGTGTGTTCTCTCTCTGACATCTCCAGAGTGTGACATCCCAGAGTGTGTTCTCTCTCTGACATCTCCAGAGTGTGACATCCCAGAGTGTGTTCTCTCTCTGACATCCCAGAGTGTGTTCTCTCTCTGACATCCCAGAAGGTGTGACATCCCAGAGTGTGTTCTCTCTCTGACATCTCCAGAGTGTGACATCCCAGAGTGTGTTCTCTCTTCTGACATCCCAGAGTGTGACATCCCAGAGTGTGTTCTCTCTCTGACCTCTCCAGAGTGTGACATCCCAGAGTGTCTTCTCTCTCTGACATCTCCAGAGTGTGACATCCCAGAGTGTGTTCTCTCTCTGACATCCCCAGAGTGTCTTCTTAATCTCTCTTTGAAATCTCCAGTGTTCTCTCTCTCTCTCTCTGACATCCTCAGAGTGTCTTCTCTCTCTCTCTGACATCCTCAGAGTGTCTTCTCTCTCTCTCTGACATCCTCAGAGTGTCTTCTCTCTCTCCTCTGACATCCTCAGAGTGTCTTCTCTCTCTCTCTGACATCCTCAGAGTGTCTTCTTTCTCTCTCTCTCTCTGACATCCCCAGTGTCTTCTTTCTGTCTCTCTCACATCCCCAGAGTGTCTTTGTGACCGGACGCCTTTCACCTAGGCTGTCACGGGTTAGCGCTTTTGGGCGTTTAACAATCCTGCCACCACCAAACTCTACCATCGGCGTTTTGGAACCACTTTTTACGTTACCCTCAGGCTCCTACCTCGGCACCTGGAACCGCTCTGCTGTGTATGCGTTTGATTAACTGCGGACACACCTCCTGTTTTGGTGTCGGCTGTTCCCACCTGATCCCTCGCAATGGACCAGGTCTGCACGGTAGCTGGCAGAGGGCTTGAACTTGGAGACCCTGAGCTCTTACCCAGAACAGCAGGAGAACGGAATAGCGTTTTGCGCAATTCTGTTGGTCGCAGGGTACAGATGTAGTAGAATTTAAAGGCAAAAGGTGTTTATTGCTCTCAGTCTTAAAAAAGACCCTCCCTTCGGATTGAAGGGGAATATCAGCATACCATACAAGATGTTACAGGGAATCAAACAGTAGGTCTTCTCCACAAAGGATTGTCAGAGATGTACAATTTTTACCAGGCACGAAGCCTCCCTTTTATGCCATTTCATGGCACAGTGCCACAGGGGGTAAGTCCACCCTGGGTTCTTTCTAGCCAATCATGCTAGCTCACAAAATATAAATTAACAACATATTACATTTCAAAGGAGTCCACTCAATTTCCTCCTTCCTAATCCACCACCCAAACTTTAAACACAAACTGATTTATCATACATTATACTGTCTTCTAAAATGTTGATATAACATTTCACAGGAAATAGTAAATGACATTCATCCTTCCCAATGGAAGTATCAATCAGTTTGGCATTCCCAACCTTAACACATTCAGGCCCTCATTCAGAGGCGGTCGCTCGGGAGCGATTGGTCCGCACCCAAAGTGAACGAGAATATGCAAAACGAGCGCTCAATCGCAACGCACATCGTAAGCGCGGAAACACCCACAACAATGAAAGCGCACGTATCTCTACGGCAACCTACGTCAGCACGATTAACACCTGTTACATTGTTAATTGCCTACAAACATCGGTTGCGGCAGATACCATCGCCTGCACTCGCAATGCTTAGGGTAGACCCTGGACTACCTTTAGCACTGCGAGCAGTAGCGTCATTATTGCAGCGAGATGACGTGTGTGATGACTCGCTCAATAATATATGCACGCCCTTAAAACGCCCTTTTTAAGGTCAACCACGCCTGCGTGCAGCACCACCAGCACCCCCTTCACAAGAACCTTCCCCTGTAACCACCCACAAAGGCACGAAATGTCAATCACAGTTACAACCTCATAGCTGACTAGCGAGCAAGAGGATTGCGGTCGGAAAGATAGGCTTGCGCATGCGCACTGCCATGTACACGCATGCGCAGTTGAAAAAAACATAGCTCGCTACGTCTAATTGCTCCGTGCGACCGCCTCTGAATGAGGTCCTCAGTGACATCCAAAAGGTTCTTAAAAACAAATAGTCTTTTCAAAGGAAGTTCTGTATCTGAAGGGTTTGGCTATATGACACCATTCACACCTTCAAACAGAAACCATCCAGCCAGAGTTCACTGACCACAACAGGTCTTCCTATTCATCAGACTAGTTTCTGCAGACACAGAGGCTGGTCATGTCATATTCAGGCATATATTCAAGAAGTGCATTTTCTCTACAAAATATACATTTAAACCATATAGTGCATAGCCTATTAAATATACGTTGCTTCATGCACTAATGCATTGCAGAGCAGCTGCAGTGCATTACAGCAATACATATATACTTTAATATAGTTTATTATAAACCATGTGCAGTGTGCTTTTAAACTGTGTCCTCACTGGGACCATAACTGTCTACAGCGCTGGTCGCAGTGGCTCCCAGCGTGCAGCCACACTTTACCTACACTCCCCCAGTGCAGTGGGTCCTGGGCGCGACATGTAAAACATTAAAAAACACACTTATTAACACTCAGCGCAGAGTAAACATTTACAATGAGCGCCTGGCGCCTTTTTGTCATTTTAAAAATGGCGGCACAGCACGGGGGTTAACCCCTTCAGTGCTGTAGCAGCCATTAACCCCGTGTGGCCTGCCTCCGGCCACACTTCTCCCCCCCCCCCCTCAAGCGGTCCACCAGAGGGCCATGTAACGATTTGGCTCCTGGTCCCGCAGTCTCTTGGGGGGTTCAGGGAAGCTACCTGGGGGGCTTTGGCTCCGGCTTAGACAGTTCATCCATATTGCAGTGGGCCTTTCCTTGTCGGTGCACAATGTCCAAATAGTCACACTGAGGTCCAAGGCTCCACCACAACAGTCTGTCAGTTTCCCTTTTGGGGGACAAGTCGCACACATAGTGCTGAAGGGGGTCCAATGCCCAAACAATTTCCAACCACTGTGTTCCAATTGTGGCATACCCCACCTCCAACCGTAGCAGTATCTTGCTCAAACAAGCCAAAGGGTGCTCCTGCCCATATGACTCCTCCTGGCTCCGTACAGCTCCCAGTCCGTGCAATGACGCATTAGTTCGTACCACAATGTCCTGGTCCTGAATTTGCGCCATCTGCACTGGAGCTGGTATCATAGCCTCCTTCAAAGACTGGAATGCCAACTCACAAGCGGGTAACCAGTCCACTGACTTGGGAAGTCTCTCCCTGGTGTCACTACAGCACTAAAGTCAGGGATAACTCGTCAGTAGGGCCTTACAGTTTCTAAGGTCAGTACCTGTCTTGGGGTTGTGGGCCGGAGACGGTCTCTGGTTGCCTCCACCCCCACTGGTCTGGGCCTACCACTATCTCCCTCCACTCTATACCCTGGGAACTGCACCTCTGTCATCTCCACCTGGCATCTGTCTGTACTACCTGTCAGACCTGCCCTACAATCCTCCTCCAACGACCTATGACTTGGGGAACCTACCCTGTCACCTAGGCCTTCTCTCACCACCTTGTCCACTACCTGTTCCATAGTGATGGCGGACAGATCACCAGCCTCTGAGCTCTGTGTGGCATCCACCACGGGTAGGCTGTGTGTCTTCCTCGATCTACTTGGCACAAGCAGGAGACCTTGCTCCCTAACTGGCCTATCCCCTTCTACCTTCCTGGCTACCCTGTATCTTAACCCTTCCTGCCAGGTCACACTCAATGCCACTATCCCTGAAAGGCCGCTGCCAGCTTGGCACGATATGCCTTCCAGATATGGGTCACCAAGCTGAGCTTCCCTGAACTCCTGTCTGGGGCCCTCACTTCCTTCTAAGTAGGAACAGTCTACAGGGGGATATGGGTTGGGGTCGCTAGGGTCAGTTTGGTTAAGGTCAGTCAAAGGGAAGTCAGCATGGTCATTCATACTCACCGCCGGAGTTGGCAAACCATTAGGGACAGGAGCATCACTGGGCACCCCCACAGGATCCAACGAGCCGGAACCAATATCCTCTGCATTGCTAGGGGACGTAGGCATACCAGAGGCAAAAGGCATGTTGGGTAGATGTGCTGATCTAGCCGCTTTAATCTTTTCCTCTGAGCTGGTTGATGCTGTGGTAGGCTGCGCTGGCGGTTGTCCAGCCGCTGTAGTCTCTTCCTCTGGGCTGGGTTGTTCTGGTGTAGTTGATGTAGACTGTGATCCGGAAACTTGACTCCGGGCGATGGCATCAGCAAATGTGGCAACGATTCCACCACCAAGGTCATTCCCCAGGACCACATCAGTTGGAAGGCCATCCATGACGGCAACTTCCCTCAACTCTGGGCCAGCTCCCTAGTCCAGGTAGACTCTCGCCACAGGTACCTCTTGCTCCATTCCGCCTGCCACGGTCACTTTGGTAGTGCGACCTGGCAGTACTGCGGCAGGATCAAAAGGGCAGGGGCTCACAACAGTGATTGAGGCCCCAGCGTCTCTTCATCCTTGTCCCTGCAGGGGCCCCACTTGGACTGTCTGCAGGTGCTGCCACATATTTTGGGGTGGCCCCTTGACCATGCAGGTGACACTCTCCGTAGAGTCCACCTGATTCTCGCCACACTCCATTGGACTGACTGGAGTAGGAACAGTCTCTTTGGTCTCACCTCCCCAGGTTAGACAGGCTAGCCGGGCTCCAGCACTCAGATCTGGGGCACGAGTCTGGGATGCTTGGGGTGTGGGACAGTTCATCTTCAGATGTCCGATTTTCCCACAGCTGTAACATTTCTTGTCCAGTCGGGGCCCGGTGGTCTCTGATGATTTGCAGGGGCGGGGCGGGGCGGTTGCTGGTCAAGAGCACCCGGGTTGGGGGATGCCCGCTTTGGGGGGTGATGAGCAGAAGAGGGGTGTTCCCCTGGTTGTACAGTCCATTGGGGTCGGCTGCTAGTCGGGCGCTTCTGCTCTTGTGGCCGATTTGCCACATACTTGTCTGCTAACTGGGCCGCCATCTTCAAGCTAGGGCGCACCTGCGGTAGAACTGCTCTTGGCATAGCAGATCAATCAGTGTGTCCCAGGTAGTGGCACCAGATCCCTTCACCCACTTCACAACGTACTGCCTCAGCTGTGTGGCGAACTGCTCATGTTTGCTGGTAGGGTTCTTAGGCAAGTCCCGGAACTTTTTCCTGTAGGACTCAGGAGTGACAAAGTATCGCTGTAGGAGGGCCCTTACGACTTCGTCATAGTCACCGCAGTCCTTGGTGGCCACTCCTCGATAAGCCTCCAGGGCCACTCCGTGCAGTGTGGGCACCAGGTGTCTGACCCACTCCTGCTTGGGTATATCATGTAGTTTACAAGTCCTTTCAAGTACTTGAAAATGTCCATCAATGTCCCCATTGCTGTCTGCAAACTTGGCAAACTGTATACGTCCTGATCTGGGTACAGCAGTCTGCAACGGTGCTTGGGGTACCACGGCCCGTGGTGCCCGCTCGTCATGCCACATCCGAATGATTAGCATACGTTCTTGTTCCGTTGCCCTTTCTCCCAATTCCGCTAGCCGATCCGCTAGGGTATCCATTCGTTGGGGTCCCTGCCATGCTGGGGAATGCTGAGAAACATAACTACTGTGAGAGGGGGCGGGACTTGTTGCTCTCACCACATTCTGAGGGACGTCCATTGTTACGCTGGCCCCACTTTCCACCTCTGTCTGATGCAACTCCATTCCGCTGTAATCAGACATCCTGCGCGTTCTCCTGAACTGCAGTTACCTGAGTAACTCGGCTTCTCTCGTCCTGTGACCGAAAAGCCGCCTGGGATTATCCCACCGCTATGCCACCAGATGTGACCGGACTCCTTTCTCCTAGGCCGTCCTTGGTCATGGGTTAGCGCTTTTGGACTCGCACTCACAGTCAGTGACCGCCTGTCACTGACTCTGCCCACTGCGCCGTGGGCGTTTAACGATGCTGCCACCACAAAACTGTACCATCGGCGTTTGGAACTGCTTTTTATGTTACCCTCAGGCTCCTACTTCGGCATCTGGAACCGCTTCTGCTGTGTATGCGTTTGATTAACTGCGGACGCACCTCCTATTTGGTGTCGGCTGTTCCCACCTGATCCCTCGCAATGGACCAGGTCTGCACGGTAGCTTGGCAGAGGGCTTGAACTTGGAGACCCTGAGCTCTTACCCAGAACAGCAGGAGAACGGAATAGCGTTTTGCGCAATTCTGTTGGTCGCAGGGTATAGATGTAGTAGAATTTAAAGGCAAAAGGTGTTTATTGCTCTCAGTCATAAAAAAGACCCTCCCTTCGGATTGAAGGAATATCAGCATACCATACAAGATGTTACAGGAATCAAACAGCAGGTCTTCTCCACAAAGGATTGTCAAAGATGTACAATTTTTACCAGGCACGAAGCCTCCTTTTATGCCACTCAGGCCACAGTGCCACAGGGGGTAAGTCTCTCTGACATCCCCAGAGTGTCTTCTCTCTCTCTCTCTCTGACATCCCCAGTGTGTCTTCTCTCTCTTTCTGACATCCCCAGTGTGTCTTCTCTCTCTCTCTGACATCCCCAGAGTGTCTTCTCTCTCTTTCTCTGACATCCCCAGTGTGTCTTCTCTCTCTCTCTCTCTGACATCCCCAGAGTGTCTTCTCTCTCTCTGACATCCCCAGAGTGTCTTCTCTCTCTCTGACATCCCCAGTGTGTCTTCTCTCTCTTTCTGACATCCCCAGTGTGTCTTCTCTCTCTCTGACATCCCCAGAGTGTCTTCTCTCTCTCTCTCTCTCTCTCTCTCTCTGACATCCCCAGAGTGTCTTCTCTCTCCCTGTGACATCCCCAGAGTGTCTACTCTCTCTCTCTGACATCCCCAGAGTGTCTTCTCTCTCTCTCCCTGTGACATCCCCAGAGTGTCTTCTCTCTCCCTGTGACATCCCCAGAGTGTCTTCTCTCTGACATCCCCAGAGTGTCTTCTCTCTCTCTCTCTCTCTGACATCCCCAGAGTGTCTTCTCTCTCTCTCCCTGTGACATCCCCAGAGTGTCTTCTCTCTCTCTCTGACATCCCCAGAGTGTCTTCTCTCTGACATCCCCAGAGTGTCTTCTCTTTCTCTCTCTGACATCCCCAGAGTGTCTTCTCTCTCCCTGTGACATCCCCAGAGTGTCTTCTCTCTGACATCCCCAGAGTGTCTTCTCTCTCTCTCTGTGACATCCCCAGAGTGTCTTCTCTCTCTGTGACATCCCCAGAGTGTCTTCTGTCTCTCTCTGTGACATCCCCAGAGTGTCTTCTCTCTCTCTCTCTGACATCCCCAGAGTGTCTTCTCTCTCTCTCCCTGTGACATCCCCAGAGTGTCTTCTCTCTCCCTGTGACATCCCCAGAGTGTCTTCTCTCTCCCTGTGACATCCCCAGAGTGTCTTCTCTCTCTCTCTGTGACATCCCCAGAGTGTCTTCTCTCTCTCTCTCTCTGTGACATCCCCAGAGTGTGTTCTGTCTCTCTCTCTGACATCCCCAGAGTGTATTCTCTCTCTCTCTCTCTGACATCCCCAGTGTCTTCTCTCTCTCTGTGACATCCCCAGAGTGTCTTCTCTCTCTCTCTCTCTCTCTCTCTCTGACATCCCCAGAGTGTCTTCTCTCTCTCTCTCTCTGACATCCCCAGAGTGTGTTCTCTCTCTCTCTCTCTCTGTGACATCCCCAGAGTGTCTTCTCTCTCTCTCTGACATCCCCAGTGTGTCTTCTCTCTCTCTCTCTCTGACATCCCCAGAGTGTCTTCTCTCTCTCTCTGTGACATCCCCAGAGTGTCTTCTCTCTCTCTCTCTCTCTGACATCCCCAGTCTTCTCTCTCTCTCTCTCTCTCTCTCTCTCTCTCTGACATCCCCAGAGTGTCTTCTCTCTCTCTCTCTCTGTGACATCCCCAGAGTGTCTTCTCTCTCTCTCTCTGTGACATCCCCAGAGTGTCTTCTCTCTCTCTCTCTGTGACATCCCCAGAGTGTCTTCTCTCTCTCTCTCTGTGACATCCCCAGAGTGTCTTCTCTCTCTCTCTCTCTCTCTCTCTCTCTCTCTCTCTCCGACATCCCCAGAGTGTCTTCTCTCTCTCTCTCTCTGACATCCCCAGAGTGTCTTCTCTCTCTGACATCCCCAGAGTGTCCTCTCTCTCTCTCTCTCTCTCTCTCTGACATCCCCAGAGTGTCTTCTCTCTCTCTCTGTGACATCCCCAGAGTGTCTTCTCTCTCTCTCTCTCTCTCTCTGTGACATCCCCAGAGTGTCTTCTCTCTCTCTCTCTCTGACATCCCCAGAGTGTCTTCTCTCTCTCTCTGACATCCCCAGAGTGTCTTCTCTCTCTCTCCCTGTGACATCCCCAGTGTCTTCTCTCTCTCTCTCCCTGTGACATCCCCAGAGTGTCTTCTCTCTCTCTCTCTCTCTGACATCCCCAGAGTGTCTTCTCTCTCTCTCCCTCTGTGACATCCCCAGAGTGTCTTCTCTCTCTCTCCCTGTGACATCCCCAGAGTGTCTTCTCTCTCTCTCCCTGTGACATCCCCAGAGTGTCTTCTCTCTCTCTCTGTGACATCCCCAGAGTGTCTTCTCTCTCTCTCTCACTGACATCCCCAGAGTGTCTTCACTCTCTCTCTCTCTGACATCCCCAGAGTGTCTTCTCTCTCCCTGTGACATCCCCAGAGTGTCTTCTCTCTCCCTGTGACATCCCCAGAGTGTCTTCTCTCTCCCTGTGAGATCCCCAGAGTGTCTTCTCTCTCTCTCTCTGTGACATCCCCAGAGTGTCTTCTCTCTCTCTCTCTCTGTGACATCCCCAGAGTGTCTTCTCTCTCCCTGTGACATCCCCAGAGTGTCTTCTCTCTCTCTCTCTCTCTCTCTGACATCCCCAGAGTGTCTTCTCTCTCTCTCTCTGTGACATCCCCAGAGTGTCTTCTCTCTCTCTCTCTCTCTGTGACATCCCCTGAGTGTCTTCTCTCCCTGTGACATCCCCAGAGTGTCTTCTCTCTCTCTGACATCCCCAGAGTGTCTTCTCTCTCTCTCCCTGTGACATCCCCAGAGTGTCTTCTCTCTCTCTCTCTGACATCCCCAGAGTGTCTTCTCTCTCTCTCTCTCTCTCTCTCTGACATCCCCAGAGTGTCTTCTCTCTCTCTCTCTCTCTCTCTCTGACATCCCCAGAGTGTCTTCTCTCTCTCTCTCTCTCTGACATCCCCAGAGTGTCTTCTCTCTCTCTCTCTCTCTCTGTGACATCCCCAGAGTGTCTTCTCTCTCTCTCCCTGTGACATCCTCAGAGTGTCTTCTCTCTCTCTCTCTGTGACATCCCCAGAGTGTCTTCTCTCTCTCTCTGACATCCCCAGAGTGTCTTCTCTCTCTCTCTGACATCCTCAGAGTGTCTTCTCTCTCTCTGACATCCTCAGAGTGTCTTCTCTCTCTCTGACATCCTCAGAGTGTCTTCTCTCTCTCTGACATCCTCAGAGTGTCTTCTCTCTCTCTGACATCCTCAGAGTGTCTTCTCTCTCTCTGTGACATCCCCAGAGTGTCTTCTCTCTCTCTCTCTCTGTGACATCCCCAGAGTGTCTTCTCTCTCTCTCTGACATCCCCAGAGTGTCTTCTCTCTCTCTCTCTCTCTCTCTGACATCCCCAGAGTGTCTTCTCTCTCTCTCTCTCTCTCTCTGACATCCCCAGAGTGTCTTCTCTCTCTCTCTCTCTGTGACATCCCCAGAGTGTCTTCTCTCTCTCTCTCTCTCTCTCTCTGTGACATCCCCAGAGTGTCTTCTCTCTCTCTCTCTCTCTGTGACATCCCCAGAGTGTCTTCTCTCTCTCTCTCTCTCTCTCTCTCTGACTTCCCCAGAGTGTCTTCTCTTCATGATATAATGTGTGTAACATGACCGGATGGTCACTGACATAGCAGAGAATGTGTCACCATCTTCATCAATGTCCTCCTCCTCTTCCAGGCCTTCTGACCATGGTGTTCCTACAGGGCTGATGAGATGGAGACGTGTCCTGGGCTAGAAACTGGAACGGGACCACGCTAAGCAGTACATGAAGAAATCATGGTGAACACAGAACATGCGTGTGCATTCATATGTACAGTTCAGACAGGACTTGAATGTGTTTCTGTACATGTCAGTGTTCTCATTATATCTTTCATCTTCAGGCCATATATTACATTGTGTATGCTGGGTGAGGTGCCAGGGTGATGAGGCTATCTCCCTGCATAATGTATGTACAAAGCAATGTATATATTACTGCCAGTCATCCGGATAATGTCACCAGTATGCGCAGCCTTGGGATAATGACAATGGACGCAGCCAGAGCACTATACCCTCGCTGATTCCGCCATACTAATCGTGGGTAAGAACAGAAAAAACGATTTGGGCCTCGGGAATCTCGGAGTGGTACTAGGTGTGCCCGGGCGTACTTACCCCGGGTGTGGCAGCATCACGGCCCCGGACCGCTGTGTCTTAGAGATTGTACAGAGTTATACAACCAAAGCTCCATCTGTAGCTCTCTAGGATTGGGCCAGAGATTGCGGCTGGGAACCTGCAGCTCCTCGCGTGGGAGACGATCGGTAACACAGCAGATTGTCGCCCTTCGTGTCTGACTTTGTATTGGATTTCCTCCCCACATTTTACAACACAAGCACTTTTTGTATTCATTGTTGATTTTAGATAAGTATAGGAACAAAAGGACTTAAATTAAAGTAAAATATGAACATTTTATATTTTCATGGTGTTTTGCGTACATTAAATGCACAGTCCACAGCCAACCAATCACCATACAATGGTCACCCCTCCCTCCGTACCATGACACCACCTCCCCCATATTACACAGATACAGCGCTATAGGGGAGAGTCAGGCGTATACTCCTCCCTCTGTACCCTGACACCACCTCCGCCATATTACACAGATACAGCGCTATAGGGGAGAGTCTGGCGTATACTCCTCCCTCTGTACCCTGACACCATCTCCGCCATATTACACAGATACAGCGCTATAGGGGAGTGTCTGGCGTATACTCCTCCCTCTGTACCATTACACCACCTCCCCCATATTACACAGATACAGCGCTATACGGGAGAGTCTGGCGTATACTCCTCCCTCTGTACCATGAAGCCACCTCCGCCATATTACACAGATACAGCGCTATAGGGGAGTGTCTGGCGTATACTCCTCCCTCTGTACCATTACACCACCTCCCCCATATTACACAGATACAGCGCTATAGGGGAGAGTCTGGCGTATACTCCTCCCTCTGTACCATGACACCACCTCCCCCATATTACACAGATACAGCGCTATAGGGGAGAGTCTGGCGTATACTCCTCCCTCTGTACCATGACACCACCTCCCCCATATTACACAGATACAGCGCTATAGGGGAGAGTCTGGCGTATACTCCTCCCTCTGTACCCTGACACCACCTCCCCCATATTACACAGATACAGCGCTATAGGGGAGAGTCTGGCGTATACTCCTCCCTCTGTACCCTGACACCACCTCCCCCATATTACAGAGATACAGCGCTATACGGGAGAGTCTGGCGTATACTCCTCCCTCTGTACCATGAAGCCACCTCCGCCATATTACACAGATACAGCGCTATAGGGGAGTGTCTGGCGTATACTCCTCCCTCTGTACCATTACACCACCTCCCCCATATTACACAGATACAGCGCTATAGGGGAGAGTCTGACGTATGCTCCTCCCTCTGTACCATGACACCACCTCCCCCATATTACACAGATACAGCGCTATAGGGGAGAGTCTGGCGTATACTCCTCCCTCTGTACCATGACACCACCTCCCCCATATTACACAGATACAGCGCTATAGGGGACAGTCTGGCGTATACTCCTCCCTCTGTACCATGACACCATCTCCCCCATATTACACAGATACAGAGCTATAGGGGAGAGTCTGGCGTATACCCCTCCCTCTGTACCATGACACCACCTCCACCATATTACACAGATACAGCGCTATACGGGAGAGTCTGGCGTATACTCCTCCCTCTGTACCATGACACCATCTCCCCCATATTACACAGATACAGCGCTATAGGGGAGAGTCTGGTGTATACTCCTCCCTCTGTACCATGACACCACCTCCCCCATATTACACAGATACAGCGCTATAGGGGAGAGTCTGGCGTATACTCCTCCCTCTGTACCATGACACCATCTCCCCCATATTACACAGATACAGCGCTATAGGGGAGAGTCTGGCGTATACTCCTCCCTCTGTACCATGACACCACCTCCCCCATATTACACAGATACAGCGCTATAGGGGAGAGTCTGGCGTATACTCCTCCCTCTGTACCCTGACACCACCTCCCCCATATTACAGAGATACAGCGCTATAGGGGAGAGTCTGGCGTATACTCCTCCCTCTGTACCATGACACCACCTCCCCCATATTACACAGATACAGCGCTATAGGGGAGAGTCAGGCGTATACTCCTCCCTCTGTACCCTGACACCACCTCCGCCATATTACACAGATACAGCGCTATAGGGGAGAGTCTGGCGTATACTCCTCCCTCTGTACCCTGACACCATCTCCGCCATATTACACAGATACAGCGCTATAGGGGAGTGTCTGGCGTATACTCCTCCCTCTGTACCATTACACCACCTCCCCCATATTACACAGATACAGCGCTATAGGGGAGAGTCTGACGTATGCTCCTCCCTCTGTACCATGACACCACCTCCCCCATATTACACAGATACAGCGCTATAGGGGAGAGTCTGGCGTATACTCCTCCCTCTGTACCATGACACCACCTCCCCCATATTACACAGATACAGCGCTATAGGGGAGAGTCTGGCGTATACTCCTCCCTCTGTACCATGACACCATCTCCGCCATATTACACAGATACAGCGCTATAGGGGAGAGTCTGACGTATACTCCTCCCTCTGTACCATGACACCACCTCCCCATATTACACAGATACAGCGCTATAGGGGAGAGTCTGGCGTATACTCCTCCCTCTCTACCCTGACACCCCCTCCCCCATATTACACAGATACAGCGCTATAGGGGAGAGTCTGGCGTATACTCCTCCCTCTGTACCCTGACACCACCTCCCCCATATTACAGAGATACAGCGCTATACGGGAGAGTCTGGCGTATACTCCTCCCTCTGTACCATGAAGCCACCTCCGCCATATTACACAGATACAGCGCTATAGGGGAGAGTCTGGCGTATACCCCTTCCCCCGTACCCTGACACCACCTCCCCCATATTACACAGATACAGCGCTATACGGGAGAGTCTGGCGTATACTCCTCCCTCTGTACCATGACACCATCTCCCCCATATTACACAGATACAGCGCTATAGGGGAGAGTCTGGCGTATACTCCTCCCTCTCTACCCTGACACCCCCTCCCCCATATTACACAGATACAGCGCTATAGGGGAGAGTCTGGCGTATACTCCTCCCTCTGTACCATGACACCACCTCCCCCATATTACACAGATACAGCGCTATAGGGGAGAGTCTGGCGTATACTCCTCCCTCTGTACCATGACACCACCTCCCCCATATTACACAGATACAGCGCTATAGGGGAGAGTCTGGCGTATACTCCTCCCCCTATACCATGAAGCCACCTCCGCCATATTACACAGATACAGCGCTATAGGGGAGAGTCTGGCGTATACCCCTCCCCCCGTACCCTGACACCACCTCCCCCATATTACACAGATACAGCGCTATACGGGAGAGTCTGGCGTATACTCCTCCCTCTGTACCATGACACCATCTCCCCCATATTACACAGATACAGCGCTATAGGGGAGAGTCTGGCGTATACTCCTCCCTCTGTACCATGACACCACCTCCCCATATTACACAGATACAGCGCTATAGGGGAGAGTCTGGCGTATACTCCTCCCTCTATACCATGACACCACCTCCGCCATATTACACAGATACAGCGCTATAGTGGAGAGTCTGGCGTATACTCCTCCCTCTGTACCATGACACCTCTTCCACCATATTACACAGATACAGCGCTATAGGTGAGAGTCTGGCGTATACTCCTCCCTCTGTACCATGACACCACCTCCGCCATATTACACAGATACAGCGCTATAGGGGAGAGTCTGGCGTATACTCCTCCCTCTGTACCCTGACACCACCTCCCCCATATTACACAGATACAGCGCTATAGGGGAGAGTCTGGCGTATACTCCTCCCTCTGTACCATGACACCACCTCCTCCATATTACACATATACAGCGCTATAGGGGAGAGTCTGGCGTATACTCCTCCCTCTGTACCCTGACACCACCTCCCCCATATTACACAGATACAGCGCTATACGGGAGAGTCTGGCGTATACTCCTACCTCTGTACCATGACACCACCTCCCCCATATTACACAGATACAGCGCTATACGGGAGAGTCTGGCGTATACTCCTCCCTCTGTACCCTGACACCACCTCCCCCATATTACACAGATACAGCGCTATACGGGAGAGTCTGGCGTATACTCCTCCCTCTGTACCATGACACCACCTCCCCCATATTACACAGATACAGCGCTATACGGGAGAGTCTGGCGTATACTCCTCCCTCTGTACCCTGACACCACCTCCCCCATATTACAGAGATACAGCGCTATAGGGGAGAGTCTGGCGTATACTCCTCCCTCTGTACCATGACACCACCTCCCCCATATTACACAGATACAGCGCTATAGGGGAGAGTCTGGCGTATACTCCTCCCTCTGTACCCTGACACCACCTCCCCCATATTACACAGATACAGCGCTAAAGGGGAGAGTCTGGCGTATACTCCTCCCTCTGTACCATGACACCACCTCCACCATATTACACAGATACAGCGCTATAGGGGAGAGTCTGGCGTATACTCCTCCCTCTGTACCATGACACCACCTCCCCCATATTACACAGATACAGCGCTATAGGGGAGAGTCTGGCGTATACTCCTCCCTCTCTACCCTGACACCCCCTCCCCCATATTACACAGATACAGCGCTATAGGGGAGAGTCTGGCGTATACTCCTCCCTCTGTACCCTGACACCACCTCCGCCATATTACACAGATACAGCGCTATAGTGGAGAGTCTGGCGTATACTCCCTCTGTACCATGACACCTCTTCCACCATATTACACAGATACAGCGCTATAGGGGAGAGTCTGGCGTATACTCCTCCCTCTGTACCATGACACCACCTCCCCCATATTACACAGATACAGCGCTATAGTGGAGAGTCTGGCGTATACTCCCTCTGTACCATGACACCTCTTCCACCATATTACACAGATACAGCGCTATAGGGGAGAGTTTGGCGTATACTCCTCCCTCTGTACCATGACACCACCTCCCCCATATTACACAGATACAGCGCTATAGGGGAGAGTCTGGCGTATACTCCTCCCTCTGTACCATGACACCTCCTCCGCCATATTACACAGATACAGCGCTATAGGGGAGAGTCTGGCGTATACTCCTCCCTCTGTACCATGACACCACCTCCGCCATATTACACAGATACAGCGCTATAGGGGAGAGTCTGGCGTATACTCCTCCCTCTGTGCCATGACACCACCTCCCCCATATTACACAGATACAGCGCTATAGGGGCGAGTCTGGCGTATACTCCTCCCTCTGTACCCTGACACCCCCTCCCCCATATTACACAGATACAGCGCTATAGGGGAGAGTCTGGCGTATACTCCTCCCTCTGTACCATGACACCACCTCCTCCATATTACACATATACAGCGCTATAGGGGAGAGTCTGGCGTATACTCCTCCCACTGTACCCTGACACCACCTCCCCCATATTACACAGATACAGCGCTATAGGGGAGAGTCTGGCGTATACTGCTCCCTCTGTACCATGACAGCACCTCCGCCATATTATACAGATACAGCGCTATAGGGGAGAGTCTGGTGTATACTCCTCCCTCTGTACCATGACACCACCTCCGCCATATTACACAGATACAGCGCTATAGGGGAGAGTCTGGCGTATACTCCTCCCTCTGTACCATGACACCACCTCCCCCATATTACACAGATACAGCGCTATAGGGGAGAGTCTGGCGTATACTCCTCCCTCTGTACCCTGACACCACCTCCCCCATATTACAGAGATACAGCGCTATAGGGGAGAGTCTGGCGTATACTGCTCCCTCTGTACCATGACACCACCTCCCCCATATTAAACAGATACAGCGCTATAGGGGAGAGTCTGGCGTATACTCCTCCCTCTGTACCATGACACCACCTCCCCCATATTACACAGATACAGCGCTATAGGGGAGAGTCTGGCGTATACTCCTCCCTCTGTACAATGACACCACCTCCACCATATTACACAGATACAGCGCTATAGGAGAGAGTCTGGCGTATACTCCTCCCTCTGTACCATGACACCACCTCCCCCATATTACACAGATACAGCGCTATAGGGGAGAGTCTGGCGTATACTCCTCCCTCTGTACAATGACACCACCTCCACCATATTACACAGATACAGCGCTATAGGGGAGAGTCTGGCGTATGCTCCTCCCTCTGTACCATGACACCACCTCCCCCATATTACACAGATACAGCGCTATAGGGGAGAGTCTGGCGTATACTCCTCCCTCTGTACCCGGACACCACCTCCCCAATATTACACAGATACAGCGCTATAGGGGAGAGTCTGGCGTATACTCCTCCCTCTCTACCCTGACACCCCCTCCCCCATATTACACAGATACAGCGCTATAGGGGAGAGTCTGGCGTATACTCCTCCCTCTGTACCCTGACACCACCTCCCCCATATTACAGAGATACAGCGCTATACGGGAGAGTCTGGCGTATACTCCTCCCTCTGTACCATGAAGCCACCTCCGCCATATTACACAGATACAGCGCTATAGGGGAGAGTCTGGCGTATACCCCTTCCCCCGTACCCTGACACCACCTCCCCCATATTACACAGATACAGCGCTATACGGGAGAGTCTGGCGTATACTCCTCCCTCTGTACCATGACACCATCTCCCCCATATTACACAGATACAGCGCTATAGGGGAGAGTCTGGCGTATACTCCTCCCTCTCTACCCTGACACCCCCTCCCCCATATTACACAGATACAGCGCTATAGGGGAGAGTCTGGCGTATACTCCTCCCTCTGTACCATGACACCACCTCCCCCATATTACACAGATACAGCGCTATAGGGGAGAGTCTGGCGTATACTCCTCCCTCTGTACCATGACACCACCTCCCCCATATTACACAGATACAGCGCTATAGGGGAGAGTCTGGCGTATACTCCTCCCCCTATACCATGAAGCCACCTCCGCCATATTACACAGATACAGCGCTATAGGGGAGAGTCTGGCGTATACCCCTCCCCCCGTACCCTGACACCACCTCCCCCATATTACACAGATACAGCGCTATACGGGAGAGTCTGGCGTATACTCCTCCCTCTGTACCATGACACCATCTCCCCCATATTACACAGATACAGCGCTATAGGGGAGAGTCTGGCGTATACTCCTCCCTCTGTACCATGACACCACCTCCCCATATTACACAGATACAGCGCTATAGGGGAGAGTCTGGCGTATACTCCTCCCTCTATACCATGACACCACCTCCGCCATATTACACAGATACAGCGCTATAGTGGAGAGTCTGGCGTATACTCCTCCCTCTGTACCATGACACCTCTTCCACCATATTACACAGATACAGCGCTATAGGTGAGAGTCTGGCGTATACTCCTCCCTCTGTACCATGACACCACCTCCGCCATATTACACAGATACAGCGCTATAGGGGAGAGTCTGGCGTATACTCCTCCCTCTGTACCCTGACACCACCTCCCCCATATTACACAGATACAGCGCTATAGGGGAGAGTCTGGCGTATACTCCTCCCTCTGTACCATGACACCACCTCCTCCATATTACACATATACAGCGCTATAGGGGAGAGTCTGGCGTATACTCCTCCCTCTGTACCCTGACACCACCTCCCCCATATTACACAGATACAGCGCTATACGGGAGAGTCTGGCGTATACTCCTACCTCTGTACCATGACACCACCTCCCCCATATTACACAGATACAGCGCTATACGGGAGAGTCTGGCGTATACTCCTCCCTCTGTACCCTGACACCACCTCCCCCATATTACACAGATACAGCGCTATACGGGAGAGTCTGGCGTATACTCCTCCCTCTGTACCATGACACCACCTCCCCCATATTACACAGATACAGCGCTATACGGGAGAGTCTGGCGTATACTCCTCCCTCTGTACCCTGACACCACCTCCCCCATATTACAGAGATACAGCGCTATAGGGGAGAGTCTGGCGTATACTCCTCCCTCTGTACCATGACACCACCTCCCCCATATTACACAGATACAGCGCTATAGGGGAGAGTCTGGCGTATACTCCTCCCTCTGTACCCTGACACCACCTCCCCCATATTACACAGATACAGCGCTAAAGGGGAGAGTCTGGCGTATACTCCTCCCTCTGTACCATGACACCACCTCCACCATATTACACAGATACAGCGCTATAGGGGAGAGTCTGGCGTATACTCCTCCCTCTGTACCATGACACCACCTCCCCCATATTACACAGATACAGCGCTATAGGGGAGAGTCTGGCGTATACTCCTCCCTCTCTACCCTGACACCCCCTCCCCCATATTACACAGATACAGCGCTATAGGGGAGAGTCTGGCGTATACTCCTCCCTCTGTACCCTGACACCACCTCCGCCATATTACACAGATACAGCGCTATAGTGGAGAGTCTGGCGTATACTCCCTCTGTACCATGACACCTCTTCCACCATATTACACAGATACAGCGCTATAGGGGAGAGTCTGGCGTATACTCCTCCCTCTGTACCATGACACCACCTCCCCCATATTACACAGATACAGCGCTATAGTGGAGAGTCTGGCGTATACTCCCTCTGTACCATGACACCTCTTCCACCATATTACACAGATACAGCGCTATAGGGGAGAGTCTGGCGTATACTCCTCCCTCTGTACCATGACACCACCTCCCCCATATTACACAGATACAGCGCTATAGGGGAGAGTCTGGCGTATACTCCTCCCTCTGTACACTGACACCACCTCCACCATATTACACAGATACAGCGCTATAGGGGAGAGTTTGGCGTATACTCCTCCCTCTGTACCATGACACCACCTCCCCCATATTACACAGATACAGCGCTATAGGGGAGAGTCTGGCGTATACTCCTCCCTCTGTACCATGACACCTCCGCCATATTACACAGATACAGCGCTATAGGGGAGAGTCTGGCGTATACTCCTCCCTCTGTACCATGACACCACCTCCGCCATATTACACAGATACAGCGCTATAGGGGAGAGTCTGGCGTATACTCCTCCCTCTGTGCCATGACACCACCTCCCCCATATTACACAGATACAGCGCTATAGGGGCGAGTCTGGCGTATACTCCTCCCTCTGTACCCTGACGCCCCCTCCCCCATATTACACAGATACAGCGCTATAGGGGAGAGTCTGGCGTATACTCCTCCCTCTGTACCATGACACCACCTCCTCCATATTACACATATACAGCGCTATAGGGGAGAGTCTGGCGTATACTCCTCCCACTGTACCCTGACACCACCTCCCCCATATTACACAGATACAGCGCTATAGGGGAGAGTCTGGCGTATACTGCTCCCTCTGTACCATGACAGCACCTCCGCCATATTATACAGATACAGCGCTATAGGGGAGAGTCTGGTGTATACTCCTCCCTCTGTACCATGACACCACCTCCGCCATATTACACAGATACAGCGCTATAGGGGAGAGTCTGGCGTATACTCCTCCCTCTGTACCATGACACCACCTCCCCCATATTACACAGATACAGCGCTATAGGGGAGAGTCTGGCGTATACTCCTCCCTCTGTACCCTGACACCACCTCCCCCATATTACAGAGATACAGCGCTATAGGGGAGAGTCTGGCGTATACTGCTCCCTCTGTACCATGACACCACCTCCCCCATATTAAACAGATACAGCGCTATAGGGGAGAGTCTGGCGTATACTCCTCCCTCTGTACCATGACACCACCTCCCCCATATTACACAGATACAGCGCTATAGGGGAGAGTCTGGCGTATACTCCTCCCTCTGTACAATGACACCACCTCCACCATATTACACAGATACAGCGCTATAGGAGAGAGTCTGGCGTATACTCCTCCCTCTGTACCATGACACCACCTCCCCCATATTACACAGATACAGCGCTATAGGGGAGAGTCTGGCGTATACTCCTCCCTCTGTACAATGACACCACCTCCACCATATTACACAGATACAGCGCTATAGGGGAGAGTCTGGCGTATGCTCCTCCCTCTGTACCATGACACCACCTCCCCCATATTACACAGATACAGCGCTATAGGGGAGAGTCTGGCGTATACTCCTCCCTCTGTACCCGGACACCACCTCCCCAATATTACACAGATACAGCGCTATAGGGGAGAGTCTGGCGTATACTCCTCCCTCTGTACCATGACACCATCTCCGCCATATTACACAGATACAGCGCTATAGGGGAGAGTCTGTTGTATACTTCTCCCTCTGTACCATGACACCACCTCCGCCATATTACACAGATACAGCGCTATAGGGGAGAGTCTGGCGTATACTCCTCCCTCTGTACCCTGACACCACCTCCCCCATATTACACAGATACAGCGCTATAGGGGAGAGTCTGGCGTATACTCCTCCCTCTGTACCATGAAACCACCTCCGCCATATTACACAGATACAGCGCTATAGGGGAGAGTCTGGCGTATACCCCTCCCCCCGTACCCTGACACCACCTCCCCCATATTACACAGATACAGCGCTATAGGGGAGAGTCTGGCGTATACTCCTCCCTCTGTACCATGACACCATCTCCGCCATATTACACAGATACAGCGCTATAGTGGAGAGTCTGGCGTATACTCCTCCCTCTGTACCATGACACCACCTCCCCCATATTACACAGATACAGCGCTATAGGGGAGAGTCTGGCGTATACTCCTCCCTCTGTACCATGACACCATCTCCGCCATATTACACAGATACAGCGCTATAGGGGAGAGTCTGGCGTATACTCCTCCCTCTGTACCATGACACCATCTCCGCCATATTACACAGATACAGCGCTATAGGGGAGAGTCTGGCGTATACTCCTCCCTCTGTACCCTGACACCACCTCCCCCATATTACACAGATACAGCGCTATAGGGGAGAGTCTGGCGTATACTCCTCCCTCTGTACCATGACACCACCTCCCCCATATTACACAGATACAGCGTTATAGGGGAGAGTCTGGCGTATACTCCATCTGTACCATGACACCACCTCCCCCATATTACACAGATACAGCGCTATAGGGGAGAGTCTGGCGTATACTCCTCCCTCTGTACCCTGACACCACCTCCCCCATATTACACAGATACAGCGCTATAGGGGAGAGTCTGGCGTATACTCCTCCCTCTGTACCATGACACCACCTCCCCCATATTACACAGATACAGCGCTATAGGGGAGAGTCTGGCGTATACTCCTCCCTCTGTACCATGACACCACCTCCCCCATATTACACAGATACAGAGCTATAGGGGAGAGTCTGGCGTATACTCCTCCCTCTGTACCATGACACCATCGCCCCCATATTACACAGATACAGAGCTATAGGGGAGAGTCTGGCGTATACCCCTCCCCCCGTACCCTGACACCACCTCCCCCATATTACACAGATACAGCGCTATACGGGAGAGTCTGGCGTATACTCCTCCCTCTGTACCATGACACCACCTCCGCCATATTACACAGATACAGCGCTATAGGGGAGAGTCTGGCGTATACCCCTCCCCCCGTACCCTGACACCACCTCCCCCATATTACACAGATACAGCGCTATAGGGGAGAGTCTGGCGTATACTCCTCCCTCTGTACCATGACACCATCTCCGCCATATTACACAGATACAGCGCTATAGGGGAGAGTCTGGCGTATACTCCTCCCTCTGTACCATGACACCATCTCCGCCATATTACACAGATACAGCGCTATAGGGGAGAGTCTGGCGTATACTCCTCCCTCTGTACCCTGACACCACCTCCCCCATATTACACAGATACAGCGCTATAGGGGAGAGTCTGGCGTATACTCCTCCCTCTGTACCATGACACCACCTCCCCCATATTACACAGATACAGCGTTATAGGGGAGAGTCTGGCGTATACTCCCTCTGTACCATGACACCACCTCCCCCATATTACACAGATACAGCGCTATAGGGGAGAGTCTGGCGTATACTCCTCCCTCTGTACCCTGACACCACCTCCCCCATATTACACAGATACAGCGCTATAGGGGAGAGTCTGGCGTATACTCCTCCCTCTGTACCATGACACCACCTCCCCCATATTACACAGATACAGCGCTATAGGGGAGAGTCTGGCGTATACTCCTCCCTCTGTACCATGACACCACCTCCCCCATATTACACAGATACAGAGCTATAGGGGAGAGTCTGGCGTATACTCCTCCCTCTGTACCATGACACCATCGCCCCCATATTACACAGATACAGAGCTATAGGGGAGAGTCTGGCGTATACCCCTCCCCCCGTACCCTGACACCACCTCCCCCATATTACACAGATACAGCGCTATACGGGAGAGTCTGGCGTATACTCCTCCCTCTGTACCATGACACCATCTCCCCCATATTACGCAGATACAGCGCTATAGGGGAGAGTCTAGCGTATACTCCTCCCTCTGTACCATGACACCACCTCCCCCATATTACACAGATACAGCGCTATAGGGGACAGTCTGGCGTATACTCCTCCCTCTGTACCATGACACCACCTCCCCCATATTACACAGATACAGCGCTATACGGGAGAGTCTGGCGTATACTCCTCCCTCTGTACCCTGACACCACCTCCCCCATATTACAGAGATACAGCGCTATAGGGGTGAGTCTGGCGTATACTCCTCCCTCTGTACCATGACACCACCTCCCCCATATTACACAGATACAGCGCTATACGGGAGAGTCTGGCGTATACTCCTCCCTCTGTACCATGACACCACCTCCCCCATATTACACAGATACAGCGCTATAGGGGAGAGTCTGGCGTATACTCCTCCCTCTGTACCCTGACACCACCTCCCCCATATTACAGAGATACAGCGCTATAGGGGAGAGTCTGGCGTATACTCCTCCCTCTGTACCATGACACCACCTCCCCCATATTACACAGATACAGCGCTATAGGGGAGAGTCAGGCGTATACTCCTCCCTCTGTACACTGACACCACCTCCACCATATTACACAGATACAGCGCTATAGGAGAGAGTCTGGCGTATACTCCTCCCTCTGTACCATGACACCTCCTCCGCCATATTACACAGATACAGCGCTATAGGGGAGAGTCTGGCGTATACTCCTCCCTCTGTACCATGACACCACCTCCCCCATATTACACAGATACAGCGCTATAGGGGAGAGTCTGGCGTATACTCCTCCCTCTGTACCATGACACCATCTCCGCCATATTACACAGATACAGCGCTATAGGGGAGAGTCTGACGTATACTCCTCCCTCTGTACCCTGACACCACCTCCCCCATATTACACAGATACAGCGCTATAGGGGAGAGTCTGGCGTATACTCCTCCCTCTGTACCATGACACCACCTCCCCCATATTACACAGATACAGCGTTATAGGGGAGAGTCTGGCGTATACTCCTCCCTCTGTACCATGACGTCATCTCCCCCATATTACACAGATACAGCGTTATAGGGGAGAGTCTGGCGTATACTCCTCCCTCTGTACCATGACACCACCTCCCCCATATTACACAGATACAGCGCTATACGGGAGAGTCTGGCGTATACTCCTCCCTCTGTACCATGACACCACCTCCCCCATATTACACAGATACAGCGCTATAGGGGAGAGTCTGGCGTATACTCCTCCCTCTGTACCATTACACCACCTCCCCCATATTACACAGATACAGCGCTATAGGGGAGAGTCTGGCGTATACTCCTCCCTCTGTACACTGACACCACCTCCACCATATTACACAGATACAGCGCTATAGGAGAGAGTCTGGCGTATACTCCTCCCTCTGTACCATGACACCACCTCCCCCATATTACACAGATACAGCGCTATAGGGGAGAGTCTGGCGTATACTCCTCCCTCTGTACCATGACACCACCTCCCCCATATTACACAGATACAGCGCTATACGGGAGAGTCTGGCGTATACTCCTCCCTCTGTACCATGACACCACCTCCCCCATATTACACAGATACAGCGCTATAGGGGAGAGTCTGGCGTATACTCCTCCCTCTGTACCATTACACCACCTCCCCCATATTACACAGATACAGCGCTATAGGGGAGAGTCTGGCGTATACTCCTCCCTCTGTACACTGACACCACCTCCACCATATTACACAGATACAGCGCTATAGGAGAGAGTCTGGCGTATACTCCTCCCTCTGTACCATGACACCACCTCCCCCATATTACACAGATACAGCGCTATAGGGGAGAGTCTGGCGTATACTCCTCCCTCTGTACCATGACACCACCTCCCCCATATTACACAGATACAGCGTTATAGGGGAGAGTCTGGCGTATACTCCATCTGTACCATGACACCACCTCCCCCATATTACACAGATACAGCGCTATAGGGGAGAGTCTGGCGTATACTCCTCCCTCTGTACCCTGACACCACCTCCCCCATATTACACAGATACAGCGCTATAGGGGAGAGTCTGGCGTATACTCCTCCCTCTGTACCATGACACCACCTCCCCCATATTACACAGATACAGCGCTATAGGGGAGAGTCTGGCGTATACTCCTCCCTCTGTACCATGACACCACCTCCCCCATATTACACAGATACAGAGCTATAGGGGAGAGTCTGGCGTATACTCCTCCCTCTGTACCATGACACCGTCGCCCCCATATTACACAGATACAGAGCTATAGGGGAGAGTCTGGCGTATACCCCTCCCCCCGTACCCTGACACCACCTCCCCCATATTACACAGATACAGCGCTATACGGGAGAGTCTGGCGTATACTCCTCCCTCTGTACCATGACACCACCTCCGCCATATTACACAGATACAGCGCTATAGGGGAGAGTCTGGCGTATACCCCTCCCCCCGTACCCTGACACCACCTCCCCCATATTACACAGATACAGCGCTATAGGGGAGAGTCTGGCGTATACTCCTCCCTCTGTACCATGACACCATCTCCGCCATATTACACAGATACAGCGCTATAGGGGAGAGTCTGGCGTATACTCCTCCCTCTGTACCATGACACCATCTCCGCCATATTACACAGATACAGCGCTATAGGGGAGAGTCTGGCGTATACTCCTCCCTCTGTACCCTGACACCACCTCCCCCATATTACACAGATACAGCGCTATAGGGGAGAGTCTGGCGTATACTCCTCCCTCTGTACCATGACACCACCTCCCCCATATTACACAGATACAGCGTTATAGGGGAGAGTCTGGCGTATACTCCCTCTGTACCATGACACCACCTCCCCCATATTACACAGATACAGCGCTATAGGGGAGAGTCTGGCGTATACTCCTCCCTCTGTACCCTGACACCACCTCCCCCATATTACACAGATACAGCGCTATAGGGGAGAGTCTGGCGTATACTCCTCCCTCTGTACCATGACACCACCTCCCCCATATTACACAGATACAGCGCTATAGGGGAGAGTCTGGCGTATACTCCTCCCTCTGTACCATGACACCACCTCCCCCATATTACACAGATACAGAGCTATAGGGGAGAGTCTGGCGTATACTCCTCCCTCTGTACCATGACACCATCGCCCCCATATTACACAGATACAGAGCTATAGGGGAGAGTCTGGCGTATACCCCTCCCCCCGTACCCTGACACCACCTCCCCCATATTACACAGATACAGCGCTATAGGGGAGAGTCTGGCGTATACTCCTCCCTCTGTACCATGACACCACCTCCCCCATATTACACAGATACAGAGCTATAGGGGAGAGTCTGGCGTATACTCCTCCCTCTGTACCATGACACCATCGCCCCCATATTACACAGATACAGAGCTATAGGGGAGAGTCTGGCGTATACTCCTCCCTCTGTACCATGACACCACCTCCCCCATATTACACAGATACAGCGCTATAGGGGACAGTCTGGCGTATACTCCTCCCTCTGTACCATGACACCACCTCCCCCATATTACACAGATACAGCGCTATACGGGAGAGTCTGGCGTATACTCCTCCCTCTGTACCCTGACACCACCTCCCCCATATTACAGAGATACAGCGCTATAGGGGAGAGTCTGGCGTATACTCCTCCCTCTGTACCATGACACCACCTCCCCCATATTACACAGATACAGCGCTATACGGGAGAGTCTGGCGTATACTCCTCCCTCTGTACCATGACACCACCTCCCCCATATTACACAGATACAGCGCTATAGGGGAGAGTCTGGCGTATACTCCTCCCTCTGTACCCTGACACCACCTCCCCCATATTACAGAGATACAGCGCTATAGGGGAGAGTCTGGCGTATACTCCTCCCTCTGTACCATGACACCACCTCCCCCATATTACACAGATACAGCGCTATAGGGGAGAGTCAGGCGTATACTCCTCCCTCTGTACACTGACACCACCTCCACCATATTACACAGATACAGCGCTATAGGAGAGAGTCTGGCGTATACTCCTCCCTCTGTACCATGACACCTCCTCCGCCATATTACACAGATACAGCGCTATAGGGGAGAGTCTGGCGTATACTCCTCCCTCTGTACCATGACACCACCTCCCCCATATTACACAGATACAGCGCTATAGGGGAGAGTCTGGCGTATACTCCTCCCTCTGTACCATGACACCATCTCCGCCATATTACACAGATACAGCGCTATAGGGGAGAGTCTGACGTATACTCCTCCCTCTGTACCCTGACACCACCTCCCCCATATTACACAGATACAGCGCTATAGGGGAGAGTCTGGCGTATACTCCTCCCTCTGTACCATGACACCACCTCCCCCATATTACACAGATACAGCGCTATAGGGGAGAGTCTGGCGTATACTCCTCCCTCTGTACCATGACACCACCTCCCCCATATTACACAGATACAGCGCTATACGGGAGAGTCTGGCGTATACTCCTCCCTCTGTACCATGACACCACCTCCCCCATATTACACAGATACAGCGCTATAGGGGAGAGTCTGGCGTATACTCCTCCCTCTGTACCATTACACCACCTCCCCCATATTACACAGATACAGCGCTATAGGGGAGAGTCTGGCGTATACTCCTCCCTCTGTACACTGACACCACCTCCGCCATATTACACAGATACAGCGCTATAGGAGAGAGTCTGGCGTATACTCCTCCCTCTGTACCATGACACCACCTCCCCCATATTACACAGATACAGCGCTATAGGAGAGTCTGGCGTATACTCCTCCCTCTGTACCATGACACCACCTCCCCCATATTACACAGATACAGAGCTATAGGGGAGAGTCTGGCGTATACTCCTCCCTCTGTACCATGACACCATCTCCCCCATATTACACAGATACAGAGCTATAGGGGAGAGTCTGGCGTATACCCCTCCCCCCGTACCCTGACACCACCTCCCCCATATTACACAGATACAGCGCTATAGGGGAGAGTCTGGCGTATACTCCTCCCTCTGTACCATGACACCACCTCCCCATATTACACAGATACAGCGCTATAGGGGAGAGTCTGGCGTATACTCCTCCCTCTGTACCATGACACCACCTCCCCATATTACACAGATACAGCGCTATAGGGGAGAGTCTGGCGTATACTCCTCCCTCTGTACCATGAAGCCACCTCCGCCATATTACACAGATACAGCGCTATAGGGGAGAGTCTGGCGTATACCCCTTCCCCCGTACCCTGACACCACCTCCCCCATATTACACAGATACAGCGCTATACGGGAGAGTCTGGCGTATACTCCTCCCTCTGTACCATGACACCATCTCCCCCATATTACACAGATACAGCGCTATAGGGGAGAGTCTGGCGTATACTCCTCCCTCTGTACCATGACACCACCTCCCCCATATTACACAGATACAGCGCTATAGGGGAGAGTCTGGCGTATACTCCTCCCTCTGTACCATGACACCATCTCCGCCATATTACACAGATACAGCGCTATAGTGGAGAGTCTGGCGTATACTCCTCCCTCTGTACCATGACACCACCTCCCCCATATTACACAGATACAGCGCTATAGGGGAGAGTCTGGCGTATACTCCTCCCTCTGTACCATGACACCATCTCCGCCATATTACACAGATACAGCGCTATAGGGGAGAGTCTGGCGTATACTCCTCCCTCTGTACCATGACACCATCTCCGCCATATTACACAGATACAGCGCTATAGGGGAGAGTCTGGCGTATACTCCTCCCTCTGTACCCTGACACCACCTCCCCCATATTACACAGATACAGCGCTATAGGGGAGAGTCTGGCGTATACTCCTCCCTCTGTACCATGACACCACCTCCCCCATATTACACAGATACAGCGTTATAGGGGAGAGTCTGGCGTATACTCCCTCTGTACCATGACACCACCTCCCCCATATTACACAGATACAGCGCTATAGGGGAGAGTCTGGCGTATACTCCTCCCTCTGTACCCTGACACCACCTCCCCCATATTACACAGATACAGCGCTATAGGGGAGAGTCTGGCGTATACTCCTCCCTCTGTACCATGACACCACCTCCCCCATATTACACAGATACAGCGCTATAGGGGAGAGTCTGGCGTATACTCCTCCCTCTGTACCATGACACCACCTCCCCCATATTACACAGATACAGAGCTATAGGGGAGAGTCTGGCGTATACTCCTCCCTCTGTACCATGACACCATCGCCCCCATATTACACAGATACAGCGCTATAGGGGAGAGTCTGGCGTATACTCCTCCCTCTGTACCCTGACACCACCTCCCCCATATTACACAGATACAGCGCTATAGGGGAGAGTCTGGCGTATACTCCTCCCTCTGTACCATGACACCACCTCCCCCATATTACACAGATACAGAGCTATAGGGGAGAGTCTGGCGTATACTCCTCCCTCTGTACCATGACACCATCGCCCCCATATTACACAGATACAGAGCTATAGGGGAGAGTCTGGCGTATACTCCTCCCTCTGTACCATGACACCACCTCCCCCATATTACACAGATACAGCGCTATAGGGGACAGTCTGGCGTATACTCCTCCCTCTGTACCATGACACCACCTCCCCCATATTACACAGATACAGCGCTATACGGGAGAGTCTGGCGTATACTCCTCCCTCTGTACCCTGACACCACCTCCCCCATATTACAGAGATACAGCGCTATAGGGGAGAGTCTGGCGTATACTCCTCCCTCTGTACCATGACACCACCTCCCCCATATTACACAGATACAGCGCTATACGGGAGAGTCTGGCGTATACTCCTCCCTCTGTACCATGACACCACCTCCCCCATATTACACAGATACAGCGCTATAGGGGAGAGTCTGGCGTATACTCCTCCCTCTGTACCCTGACACCACCTCCCCCATATTACAGAGATACAGCGCTATAGGGGAGAGTCTGGCGTATACTCCTCCCTCTGTACCATGACACCACCTCCCCCATATTACACAGATACAGCGCTATAGGGGAGAGTCTGGCGTATACTCCTCCCTCTGTACCATGACACCTCCTCCGCCATATTACACAGATACAGCGCTATAGGGGAGAGTCTGGCGTATACTCCTCCCTCTGTACCATGACACCACCTCCCCCATATTACACAGATACAGCGCTATAGGGGAGAGTCTGGCGTATACTCCTCCCTCTGTACCATGACACCATCTCCGCCATATTACACAGATACAGCGCTATAGGGGAGAGTCTGACGTATACTCCTCCCTCTGTACCCTGACACCACCTCCCCCATATTACACAGATACAGCGCTATAGGGGAGAGTCTGGCGTATACTCCTCCCTCTGTACCATGACACCACCTCCCCCATATTACACAGATACAGCGTTATAGGGGAGAGTCTGGCGTATACTCCTCCCTCTGTACCATGACGTCATCTCCCCCATATTACACAGATACAGCGTTATAGGGGAGAGTCTGGCGTATACTCCTCCCTCTGTACCATGACACCACCTCCCCCATATTACACAGATACAGCGCTATACGGGAGAGTCTGGCGTATACTCCTCCCTCTGTACCATGACACCACCTCCCCCATATTACACAGATACAGCGCTATAGGGGAGAGTCTGGCGTATACTCCTCCCTCTGTACCATTACACCACCTCCCCCATATTACACAGATACAGCGCTATAGGGGAGAGTCTGGCGTATACTCCTCCCTCTGTACACTGACACCACCTCCGCCATATTACACAGATACAGCGCTATAGGAGAGAGTCTGGCGTATACTCCTCCCTCTGTACCATGACACCACCTCCCCCATATTACACAGATACAGCGCTATAGGAGAGTCTGGCGTATACTCCTCCCTCTGTACCATGACACCACCTCCCCCATATTACACAGATACAGAGCTATAGGGGAGAGTCTGGCGTATACTCCTCCCTCTGTACCATGACACCATCTCCCCCATATTACACAGATACAGAGCTATAGGGGAGAGTCTGGCGTATACCCCTCCCCCCGTACCCTGACACCACCTCCCCCATATTACACAGATACAGCGCTGTAGGGGAGAGTCTGGCGTATACTCCTCCCTCTGTACCATGACACCACCTCCCCATATTACACAGATACAGCGCTATAGGGGAGAGTCTGGCGTATACTCCTCCCTCTGTACCATGACACCACCTCCCCATATTACACAGATACAGCGCTATAGGGGAGAGTCTGGCGTATACTCCTCCCTCTGTACCATGAAGCCACCTCCGCCATATTACACAGATACAGCGCTATAGGGGAGAGTCTGGCGTATACCCCTTCCCCCGTACCCTGACACCACCTCCCCCATATTACACAGATACAGCGCTATACGGGAGAGTCTGGCGTATACTCCTCCCTCTGTACCATGACACCATCTCCCCCATATTACACAGATACAGCGCTATAGGGGAGAGTCTGGCGTATACTCCTCCCTCTGTACCATGACACCACCTCCCCCATATTACACAGATACAGCGCTATAGGGGAGAGTCTGGCGTATACTCCTCCCTCTGTACCATGACACCATCTCCGCCATATTACACAGATACAGCGCTATAGTGGAGAGTCTGGCGTATACTCCTCCCTCTGTACCATGACACCACCTCCCCCATATTACACAGATACAGCGCTATAGGGGAGAGTCTGGCGTATACTCCTCCCTCTGTACCATGACACCATCTCCGCCATATTACACAGATACAGCGCTATAGGGGAGAGTCTGGCGTATACTCCTCCCTCTGTACCCTGACACCACCTCCCCCATATTACACAGATACAGCGCTATAGGGGAGAGTCTGGCGTATACTCCTCCCTCTGTACCATGACACCACCTCCCCCATATTACACAGATACAGCGTTATAGGGGAGAGTCTGGCGTATACTCCATCTGTACCATGACACCACCTCCCCCATATTACACAGATACAGCGCTATAGGGGAGAGTCTGGCGTATACTCCTCCCTCTGTACCCTGACACCACCTCCCCCATATTACACAGATACAGCGCTATAGGGGAGAGTCTGGCGTATACTCCTCCCTCTGTACCATGACACCACCTCCCCCATATTACACAGATACAGCGCTATAGGGGAGAGTCTGGCGTATACTCCTCCCTCTGTACCATGACACCACCTCCCCCATATTACACAGATACAGAGCTATAGGGGAGAGTCTGGCGTATACTCCTCCCTCTGTACCATGACACCATCGCCCCCATATTACACAGATACAGAGCTATAGGGGAGAGTCTGGCGTATACCCCTCCCCCCGTACCCTGACACCACCTCCCCCATATTACACAGATACAGCGCTATACGGGAGAGTCTGGCGTATACTCCTCCCTCTGTACCATGACACCACCTCCGCCATATTACACAGATACAGCGCTATAGGGGAGAGTCTGGCGTATACCCCTCCCCCCGTACCCTGACACCACCTCCCCCATATTACACAGATACAGCGCTATAGGGGAGAGTCTGGCGTATACTCCTCCCTCTGTACCATGACACCATCGCCCCCATATTACACAGATACAGAGCTATAGGGGAGAGTCTGGCGTATACCCCTCCCCCCGTACCCTGACACCACCTCCCCCATATTACACAGATACAGCGCTATACGGGAGAGTCTGGCGTATACTCCTCCCTCTGTACCATGACACCACCTCCGCCATATTACACAGATACAGCGCTATAGGGGAGAGTCTGGCGTATACCCCTCCCCCCGTACCCTGACACCACCTCCCCCATATTACACAGATACAGCGCTATAGGGGAGAGTCTGGCGTATACTCCTCCCTCTGTACCATGACACCATCTCCGCCATATTACACAGATACAGCGCTATAGGGGAGAGTCTGGCGTATACTCCTCCCTCTGTACCATGACACCATCTCCGCCATATTACACAGATACAGCGCTATAGGGGAGAGTCTGGCGTATACTCCTCCCTCTGTACCCTGACACCACCTCCCCCATATTACACAGATACAGCGCTATAGGGGAGAGTCTGGCGTATACTCCTCCCTCTGTACCATGACACCACCTCCCCCATATTACACAGATACAGCGTTATAGGGGAGAGTCTGGCGTATACTCCCTCTGTACCATGACACCACCTCCCCCATATTACACAGATACAGCGCTATAGGGGAGAGTCTGGCGTATACTCCTCCCTCTGTACCCTGACACCACCTCCCCCATATTACACAGATACAGCGCTATAGGGGAGAGTCTGGCGTATACTCCTCCCTCTGTACCATGACACCACCTCCCCCATATTACACAGATACAGCGCTATAGGGGAGAGTCTGGCGTATACTCCTCCCTCTGTACCATGACACCACCTCCCCCATATTACACAGATACAGAGCTATAGGGGAGAGTCTGGCGTATACTCCTCCCTCTGTACCATGACACCATCGCCCCCATATTACACAGATACAGAGCTATAGGGGAGAGTCTGGCGTATACCCCTCCCCCCGTACCCTGACACCACCTCCCCCATATTACACAGATACAGCGCTATACGGGAGAGTCTGGCGTATACTCCTCCCTCTGTACCATGACACCATCTCCCCCATATTACGCAGATACAGCGCTATAGGGGAGAGTCTAGCGTATACTCCTCCCTCTGTACCATGACACCACCTCCCCCATATTACACAGATACAGCGCTATAGGGGACAGTCTGGCGTATACTCCTCCCTCTGTACCATGACACCATCTCCGCCATATTACACAGATACAGCGCTATAGGGGAGAGTCTGACGTATACTCCTCCCTCTGTACCCTGACACCACCTCCCCCATATTACACAGATACAGCGCTATAGGGGAGAGTCTGGCATATACTCCTCCCTCTGTACCATGACACCACCTCCCCCATATTACACAGATACAGCGTTATAGGGGAGAGTCTGGCGTATACTCCTCCCTCTGTACCATGACGTCATCTCCCCCATATTACACAGATACAGCGTTATAGGGGAGAGTCTGGCGTATACTCCTCCCTCTGTACCATGACACCACCTCCCCCATATTACACAGATACAGCGCTATACGGGAGAGTCTGGCGTATACTCCTCCCTCTGTACCATGACACCACCTCCCCCATATTACACAGATACAGCGCTATAGGGGAGAGTCTGGCGTATACTCCTCCCTCTGTACCATTACACCACCTCCCCCATATTACACAGATACAGCGCTATAGGGGAGAGTCTGGCGTATACTCCTCCCTCTGTACACTTACACCACCTCCACCATATTACACAGATACAGCGCTATAGGGGAGAGTCTGGCGTATACTCCTCCCTCTGTACCATGACACCACCTCCCCATATTACACAGATACAGCGCTATAGGGGAGAGTCTGGCGTATACTCCTCCCTCTGTACCATGACACCACCTCCCCCATATTACACAGATACAGCGCTATAGGAGAGTCTGGCGTATACTCCTCCCTCTGTACCATGACACCACCTCCCCCATATTACACAGATACAGAGCTATAGGGGAGAGTCTGGCGTATACTCCTCCCTCTGTACCATGACACCATCTCCCCCATATTACACAGATACAGAGCTATAGGGGAGAGTCTGGCGTATACCCCTCCCCCCGTACCCTGACACCACCTCCCCCATATTACACAGATACAGCGCTATAGGGGAGAGTCTGGCGTATACTCCTCCCTCTGTACCATGACACCACCTCCCCATATTACACAGATACAGCGCTATAGGGGAGAGTCTGGCGTATACTCCTCCCTCTGTACCATGACACCACCTCCCCATATTACACAGATACAGCGCTATAGGGGAGAGTCTGGCGTATACTCCTCCCTCTGTACCATGAAGCCACCTCCGCCATATTACACAGATACAGCGCTATAGGGGAGAGTCTGGCGTATACCCCTTCCCCCGTACCCTGACACCACCTCCCCCATATTACACAGATACAGCGCTATACGGGAGAGTCTGGCGTATACTCCTCCCTCTGTACCATGACACCACCTCCCCCATATTACACAGATACAGCGCTATAGGGGAGAGTCTGGCGTATACTCCTCCCTCTGTACCATGACACCATCTCCGCCATATTACACAGATACAGCGCTATAGTGGAGAGTCTGGCGTATACTCCTCCCTCTGTACCATGACACCACCTCCCCCATATTACACAGATACAGCGCTATAGGGGAGAGTCTGGCGTATACTCCTCCCTCTGTACCATGACACCATCTCCGCCATATTACACAGATACAGCGCTATAGGGGAGAGTCTGGCGTATACTCCTCCCTCTGTACCCTGACACCACCTCCCCCATATTACACAGATACAGCGCTATAGGGGAGAGTCTGGCGTATACTCCTCCGTCTGTACCATGACACCACCTCCCCCATATTACACAGATACAGCGTTATAGGGGAGAGTCTGGCGTATACTCCATCTGTACCATGACACCACCTCCCCCATATTACACAGATACAGCGCTATAGGGGAGAGTCTGGCGTATACTCCTCCCTCTGTACCATGACACCACCTCCCCCATATTACACAGATACAGCGCTATAGGGGAGAGTCTGGCGTATACTCCTCCCTCTGTACCATGACACCACCTCCCCCATATTACACAGATACAGAGCTATAGGGGAGAGTCTGGCGTATACTCCTCCCTCTGTACCATGACACCATCGCCCCCATATTACACAGATACAGAGCTATAGGGGAGAGTCTGGCGTATACCCCTCCCCCCGTACCCTGACACCACCTCCCCCATATTACACAGATACAGCGCTATACGGGAGAGTCTGGCGTATACTCCTCCCTCTGTACCATGACACCACCTCCGCCATATTACACAGATACAGCGCTATAGGGGAGAGTCTGGCGTATACCCCTCCCCCCGTACCCTGACACCACCTCCCCCATATTACACAGATACAGCGCTATAGGGGAGAGTCTGGCGTATACTCCTCCCTCTGTACCATGACACCATCTCCGCCATATTACACAGATACAGCGCTATAGGGGAGAGTCTGGCGTATACTCCTCCCTCTGTACCATGACACCATCTCCGCCATATTACACAGATACAGCGCTATAGGGGAGAGTCTGGCGTATACTCCTCCCTCTGTACCCTGACACCACCTCCCCCATATTACACAGATACAGCGCTATAGGGGAGAGTCTGGCGTATACTCCTCCCTCTGTACCATGACACCACCTCCCCCATATTACACAGACACAGCGTTATAGGGGAGAGTCTGGCGTATACTCCCTCTGTACCATGACACCACCTCCCCCATATTACACAGATACAGCGCTATAGGGGAGAGTCTGGCGTATACTCCTCCCTCTGTACCATGACACCACCTCCCCCATATTACACAGATACAGCGCTATAGGGGAGAGTCTGGCGTATACTCCTCCCTCTGTACCATGACACCACCTCCCCCATATTACACAGATACAGCGCTATAGGGGAGAGTCTGGCGTATACTCCTCCCTCTGTACCATGACACCACCTCCCCCATATTACACAGATACAGAGCTATAGGGGAGAGTCTGGCGTATACTCCTCCCTCTGTACCATGACACCACCTCCGCCATATTACACAGATACAGAGCTATAGGGGAGAGTCTGGCGTATACCCCTCCCCCCGTACCCTGACACCACCTCCCCCATATTACACAGATACAGCGCTATACGGGAGAGTCTGGCGTATACTCCTCCCTCTGTACCATGACACCATCTCCCCCATATTACGCAGATACAGCGCTATAGGGGAGAGTCTAGCGTATACTCCTCCCTCTGTACCATGACACCACCTCCCCCATATTACACAGATACAGCGCTATAGGGGAGAGTCTGGCGTATACTCCTCCCTCTGTACCATGACACCACCTCCCCCATATTACACAGATACAGCGCTATACGGGAGAGTCTGGCGTATACTCCTCCCTCTGTACCCTGACACCACCTCCCCCATATTACAGAGATACAGCGCTATAGGGGAGAGTCTGGCGTATACTCCTCCCTCTGTACCATGACACCACCTCCCCCATATTACACAGATACAGCGCTATACGGGAGAGTCTGGCGTATACTCCTCCCTCTGTACCATGACACCACCTCCCCCATATTACACAGATACAGCGCTATAGGGGAGAGTCTGGCGTATACTCCTCCCTCTGTACCCTGACACCACCTCCCCCATATTACAGAGATACAGCGCTATAGGGGAGAGTCTGGCGTATACTCCTCCCTCTGTACCATGACACCACCTCCCCCATATTACACAGATACAGCGCTATAGGGGAGAGTCAGGCGTATACTCCTCCCTCTGTACACTGACACCACCTCCACCATATTACACAGATACAGCGCTATAGGGGAGAGTCTGGCGTATACTCCTCCCTCTGTACCATGACACCTCCTCCGCCATATTACACAGATACAGCGCTATAGGGGAGAGTCTGGCGTATACTCCTCCCTCTGTACCATGACACCACCTCCGCCATATTACACAGATACAGCGCTATAGGGGAGAGTCTGGCGTATACTCCTCCCTCTGTACCATGACACCACCTCCCCCATATTACACAGATACAGCGCTATAGGGGAGAGTCTGGCGTATACTCCTCCCTCTGTACCATGACACCACCTCCGCCATATTACACAGATACAGCGCTATAGGGGAGAGTCTGACGTATACTCCTCCCTCTGTACCCTGACACCACCTCCCCCATATTACACAGATACAGCGCTATAGGGGAGAGTCTGGCGTATACTCCTCCCTCTGTACCATGACACCACCTCCCCCATATTACACAGATACAGCGTTATAGGGGAGAGTCTGGCGTATACTCCTCCCTCTCTACCCTGACACCCCCTCCCCCATATTACACAGATACAGCGCTATAGGGGAGAGTCTGGCGTATACTCCTCCCTCTGTACCCTGACACCACCTCCGCCATATTACACAGATACAGCGCTATAGTGGAGAGTCTGGCGTATACTCCCTCTGTACCATGACACCTCTTCCACCATATTACACAGATACAGCGCTATAGGGGAGAGTCTGGCGTATACTCCTCCCTCTGTACCATGACACCACCTCCCCCATATTACACAGATACAGCGCTATAGTGGAGAGTCTGGCGTATACTCCCTCTGTACCATGACACCTCTTCCACCATATTACACAGATACAGCGCTATAGGGGAGAGTTTGGCGTATACTCCTCCCTCTGTACCATGACACCACCTCCCCCATATTACACAGATACAGCGCTATAGGGGAGAGTCTGGCGTATACTCCTCCCTCTGTACACTGACACCACCTCCACCATATTACACAGATACAGCGCTATAGGGGAGAGTTTGGCGTATACTCCTCCCTCTGTACCATGACACCACCTCCCCATATTACACAGATACAGCGCTATAGGGGAGAGTCTGGCGTATACTCCTCCCTCTGTACCATGACACCTCCTCCGCCATATTACACAGATACAGCGCTATAGGGGAGAGTCTGGCGTATACTCCTCCCTCTGTACCATGACACCACCTCCGCCATATTACACAGATACAGCGCTATAGGGGAGAGTCTGGCGTATACTCCTCCCTCTGTGCCATGACACCACCTCCCCCATATTACACAGATACAGCGCTATAGGGGCGAGTCTGGCGTATACTCCTCCCTCTGTACCCTGACACCCCCTCCCCCATATTACACAGATACAGCGCTATAGGGGAGAGTCTGGCGGTATACTCCTCCCTCTGTACCATGACACCACCTCCTCCATATTACACATATACAGCGCTATAGGGGAGAGTCTGGCGTATACTCCTCCCACTGTACCCTGACACCACCTCCCCCATATTACACAGATACAGCGCTATAGGGGAGAGTCTGGCGTATACTGCTCCCCTCTGTACCATGACAGCACCTCCGCCATATTATACAGATACAGCGCTATAGGGGAGAGTCTGGCGTATACTCCTCCCTCTGTACCATGACACCACCTCCGCCATATTACACAGATACAGCGCTATAGGGGAGAGTCTGGCGTATACTCCTCCCTCTGTACCATGACACCATCTCCGCCATATTACACAGATACAGCGCTATAGGTGAGAGTCTGGCGTATACTCCTCCCTCTGTACCATGACACCATCTCCCCCATATTACACAGATACAGAGCTATAGGGGAGAGTCTGGCGTATACTCCTCCCTCTGTACCATGACACCACCTCCGCCATATTACACAGATACAGCGCTATAGGGGAGAGTCTGGCGTATACTCCTCCCTCTGTACCCTGACACCACCTCCCCCATATTACACAGATACAGCGCTATAGGGGAGAGTCTGGCGTATACTCCTCCCTCTGTACCATGACACCACCTCCTCCATATTACACATATACAGCGCTATAGGGGAGAGTCTGGCGTATACTCCTCCCTCTGTACCCTGACACCACCTCCCCCATATTACACAGATACAGCGCTATACGGGAGAGTCTGGCGTATACTCCTACCTCTGTACCATGACACCATCTCCCCCATATTACACAGATACAGCGCTATAGGGGAGAGTCTGGCGTACACTCCTCCCTCTGTACCATGACACCACCTCCCCCATATTACACAGATACAGCGCTATAGGTGAGAGTCTGGCGTATACTCCTACCTCTGTACCATGACACCATCTCCCCCATATTACACAGATACAGCGCTATAGGGGAGAGTCTGGCGTACACTCCTCCCTCTGTACCATGACACCACCTCCCCCATATTACACAGATACAGCGCTATAGGGGACAGTCTGGCGTATACTCCTCCCTCTGTACCATGACACCACCTCCCCCATATTACACAGATACAGCGCTATACGGGAGAGTCTGGCGTATACTCCTCCCTCTGTACCCTGACACCACCTCCCCCATATTACAGAGATACAGCGCTATAGGGGAGAGTCTGGCGTATACTCCTCCCTCTGTACCATGACACCACCTCCCCCATATTACACAGATACAGCGCTATAGGGGAGAGTCTGGCGTATACTCCTCCCTCTGTACCATGACACCACCTCCACCATATTACACAGATACAGCGCTATAGGGGAGAGTCTGGCGTATACTCCTCCCTCTGTACCATGACACCACCTCCCCCATATTACACAGATACAGCGCTATAGGGGAGAGTCTGGCGTATACTCCTCCCTCTGTACCCTGACACCACCTCCCCCATATTACAGAGATACAGCGCTATAGGGGAGAGTCTGGCGTATACTGCTCCCTCTGTACCATGACACCACCTCCCCCATATTAAACAGATACAGCGCTATAGGGGAGAGTCTGGCGTATACTCCTCCATCTGTACCATGACACCACCTCCCCCATATTACACAGATACAGCGCTATAGGGGAGAGTCTGGCGTATACTCCTCCCTCTGTACACTGACACCACCTCCACCATATTACACAGATACAGCGCTATAGGGGAGAGTCTGGCGTATACTCCTCCATCTGTACCATGACACCACCTCCCCCATATTACACAGATACAGCGCTATAGGAGAGAGTCTGGCGTATACTCCTCCCTCTCTACCATGACACCACCTCCCCCATATTACACAGATACAGCGCTATAGGGGAGAGTCTGGCGTATACTCCTCCATCTGTACCATGACACCACCTCCCCCATATTACACAGATACAGCGCTATAGGGGAGAGTCTGGCGTATACTCCTCCCTCTGTACACTGACACCACCTCCACCATATTACACAGATACAGCGCTATAGGGGAGAGTCTGGCGTATGCTCCTCCCTCTGTACCATGACACCACCTCCCCCATATTACACAGATACAGCGCTATAGGGGAGAGTCTGGCGTATACTCCTCCCTCTGTACCCGGACACCACCTCCCCAATATTACACAGATACAGCGCTATAGGGGAGAGTCTGGCGTATACTCCTCCCTCTGTACCATGACACCATCTCCGCCATATTACACAGATACAGCGCTATAGGGGAGAGTCTGTTGTATACTTCTCCCTCTGTACCATGACACCATCTCCGCCATATTACACAGATACAGCGCTATAGTGGAGAGTCTGGCGTATACTCCTCCCTCTGTACCATGACACCACCTCCCCCCATATTACACAGATACAGCGCTATAGGGGAGAGTCTGGCGTATACTCCTCCCTCTGTACCATGACACCATCTCCGCCATATTACACAGATACAGCGCTATAGGGGAGAGTCTGGCGTATACTCCTCCCCTCTGTACCCTGACCCCACCTCCCCCATATTACACAGATACAGCGCTATAGGGGAGAGTCTGGCGTATACTCCTCCCTCTGTACCATGACACCACCTCCCCCATATTACACAGATACAGCGTTATAGGGGAGAGTCTGGCGTATACTCCATCTGTACCATGACACCACCTCCCCCATATTACACAGATACAGCGCTATAGGGGAGAGTCTGGCGTATACTCCTCCCTCTGTACCCTGACACCACCTCCCCCATATTACACAGATACAGCGCTATAGGGGAGAGTCTGGCGTATACTCCTCCCTCTGTACCATGACACCACCTCCCCCATATTACACAGATACAGCGCTATAGGGGAGAGTCTGGCGTATACTCCTCCCTCTGTACCATGACACCACCTCCCCCATATTACACAGATACAGAGCTATAGGGGAGAGTCTGGCGTATACTCCTCCCTCTGTACCATGACACCATCGCCCCCATATTACACAGATACAGAGCTATAGGGGAGAGTCTGGCGTATACCCCTCCCCCCGTACCCTGACACCACCTCCCCCATATTACACAGATACAGCGCTATACGGGAGAGTCTGGCGTATACTCCTCCCTCTGTACCATGACACCACCTCCGCCATATTACACAGATACAGCGCTATAGGGGAGAGTCTGGCGTATACCCCTCCCCCCGTACCCTGACACCACCTCCCCCATATTACACAGATACAGCGCTATAGGGGAGAGTCTGGCGTATACTCCTCCCTCTGTACCATGACACCATCTCCGCCATATTACACAGATACAGCGCTATAGGGGAGAGTCTGGCGTATACTCCTCCCTCTGTACCATGACACCATCTCCGCCATATTACACAGATACAGCGCTATAGGGGAGAGTCTGGCGTATACTCCTCCCTCTGTACCCTGACACCACCTCCCCCATATTACACAGATACAGCGCTATAGGGGAGAGTCTGGCGTATACTCCTCCCTCTGTACCATGACACCACCTCCCCCATATTACACAGATACAGCGTTATAGGGGAGAGTCTGGCGTATACTCCCTCTGTACCATGACACCACCTCCCCCATATTACACAGATACAGCGCTATAGGGGAGAGTCTGGCGTATACTCCTCCCTCTGTACCCTGACACCACCTCCCCCATATTACACAGATACAGCGCTATAGGGGAGAGTCTGGCGTATACTCCTCCCTCTGTACCATGACACCACCTCCCCCATATTACACAGATACAGCGCTATAGGGGAGAGTCTGGCGTATACTCCTCCCTCTGTACCATGACACCACCTCCCCCATATTACACAGATACAGAGCTATAGGGGAGAGTCTGGCGTATACTCCTCCCTCTGTACCATGACACCATCGCCCCCATATTACACAGATACAGAGCTATAGGGGAGAGTCTGGCGTATACCCCTCCCCCCGTACCCTGACACCACCTCCCCCATATTACACAGATACAGCGCTATACGGGAGAGTCTGGCGTATACTCCTCCCTCTGTACCATGACACCATCTCCCCCATATTACGCAGATACAGCGCTATAGGGGAGAGTCTAGCGTATACTCCTCCCTCTGTACCATGACACCACCTCCCCCATATTACACAGATACAGCGCTATAGGGGACAGTCTGGCGTATACTCCTCCCTCTGTACCATGACACCACCTCCCCCATATTACACAGATACAGCGCTATACGGGAGAGTCTGGCGTATACTCCTCCCTCTGTACCCTGACACCACCTCCCCCATATTACAGAGATACAGCGCTATAGGGGAGAGTCTGGCGTATACTCCTCCCTCTGTACCATGACACCACCTCCCCCATATTACACAGATACAGCGCTATACGGGAGAGTCTGGCGTATACTCCTCCCTCTGTACCATGACACCACCTCCCCCATATTACACAGATACAGCGCTATAGGGGAGAGTCTGGCGTATACTCCTCCCTCTGTACCCTGACACCACCTCCCCCATATTACAGAGATACAGCGCTATAGGGGAGAGTCTGGCGTATACTCCTCCCTCTGTACCATGACACCACCTCCCCCATATTACACAGATACAGCGCTATAGGGGAGAGTCAGGCGTATACTCCTCCCTCTGTACACTGACACCACCTCCACCATATTACACAGATACAGCGCTATAGGAGAGAGTCTGGCGTATACTCCTCCCTCTGTACCATGACACCTCCTCCGCCATATTACACAGATACAGCGCTATAGGGGAGAGTCTGGCGTATACTCCTCCCTCTGTACCATGACACCATCTCCCCCATATTACACAGATACAGCGCTATAGGGGAGAGTCTGGCGTATACTCCTCCCTCTGTACCATGACACCATCTCCGCCATATTACACAGATACAGCGCTATAGGGAGAGTCTGACGTATACTCCTCCCTCTGTACCCTGACACCACCTCCCCCATATTACACAGATACAGCGCTATAGGGGAGAGTCTGGCGTATACTCCTCCCTCTGTACCATGACACCACCTCCCCCATATTACACAGATACAGCGTTATAGGGGAGAGTCTGGCGTATACTCCTCCCTCTGTACCATGACGTCATCTCCCCCATATTACACAGATACAGCGTTATAGGGGAGAGTCTGGCGTATACTCCTCCCTCTGTACCATGACACCACCTCCCCCATATTACACAGATACAGCGCTATACGGGAGAGTCTGGCGTATACTCCTCCCTCTGTACCATGACACCACCTCCCCCATATTACACAGATACAGCGCTATAGGGGAGAGTCTGGCGTATACTCCTCCCTCTGTACCATTACACCACCTCCCCCATATTACACAGATACAGCGCTATAGGGGAGAGTCTGGCGTATACTCCTCCCTCTGTACACTGACACCACCTCCCCCATATTACACAGATACAGCGCTATAGGAGAGAGTCTGGCGTATACTCCTCCCTCTGTACCATGACACCACCTCCCCCATATTACACAGATACAGAGCTATAGGGGAGAGTCTGGCGTATACTCCTCCCTCTGTACCATGACACCATCTCCCCCATATTACACAGATACAGAGCTATAGGGGAGAGTCTGGCGTATACCCCTCCCCCCGTACCCTGACACCACCTCCCCCATATTACACAGATACAGCGCTATAGGGGAGAGTCTGGCGTATACTCCTCCCTCTGTACCATGACACCACCTCCCCATATTACACAGATACAGCGCTATAGGGGAGAGTCTGGCGTATACTCCTCCCTCTGTACCATGACACCACCTCCCCATATTACACAGATACAGCGCTATAGGGGAGAGTCTGGCGTATACTCCTCCCTCTGTACCATGAAGCCACCTCCGCCATATTACACAGATACAGCGCTATAGGGGAGAGTCTGGCGTATACCCCTTCCCCCGTACCCTGACACCACCTCCCCCATATTACACAGATACAGCGCTATACGGGAGAGTCTGGCGTATACTCCTCCCTCTGTACCATGACACCATCTCCCCCATATTACACAGATACAGCGCTATAGGGGAGAGTCTGGCGTATACTCCTCCCTCTGTACCATGACACCACCTCCCCCATATTACACAGATACAGCGCTATAGGGGAGAGTCTGGCGTATACTCCTCCCTCTGTACCATGACACCATCTCCGCCATATTACACAGATACAGCGCTATAGTGGAGAGTCTGGCGTATACTCCTCCCTCTGTACCATGACACCACCTCCCCCATATTACACAGATACAGCGCTATAGGGGAGAGTCTGGCGTATACTCCTCCCTCTGTACCATGACACCATCTCCGCCATATTACACAGATACAGCGCTATAGGGGAGAGTCTGGCGTATACTCCTCCCTCTGTACCCTGACACCACCTCCCCCATATTACACAGATACAGCGCTATAGGGGAGAGTCTGGCGTATACTCCTCCCTCTGTACCATGACACCACCTCCCCCATATTACACAGATACAGCGTTATAGGGGAGAGTCTGGCGTATACTCCATCTGTACCATGACACCACCTCCCCCATATTACACAGATACAGCGCTATAGGGGAGAGTCTGGCGTATACTCTTCCCTCTGTACCCTGACACCACCTCCCCCATATTACACAGATACAGCGCTATAGGGGAGAGTCTGGCGTATACTCCTCCCTCTGTACCATGACACCACCTCCCCCATATTACACAGATACAGAGCTATAGGGGAGAGTCTGGCGTATACTCCTCCCTCTGTACCATGACACCATCGCCCCCATATTACACAGATACAGAGCTATAGGGGAGAGTCTGGCGTATACCCCTCCCCCCGTACCCTGACACCACCACCCCCATATTACACAGATACAGCGCTATACGGGAGAGTCTGGCGTATACTCCTCCCTCTGTACCATGACACCACCTCCGCCATATTACACAGATACAGCGCTATAGGGGAGAGTCTGGCGTATACCCCTCCCCCCGTACCCTGACACCACCTCCCCCATATTACACAGATACAGCGCTATAGGGGAGAGTCTGGCGTATACTCCTCCCTCTGTACCATGACACCATCGCCCCCATATTACACAGATACAGAGCTATAGGGGAGAGTCTGGCGTATACCCCTCCCCCCGTACCCTGACACCACCTCCCCCATATTACACAGATACAGCGCTATACGGGAGAGTCTGGCGTATACTCCTCCCTCTGTACCATGACACCACCTCCGCCATATTACACAGATACAGCGCTATAGGGGAGAGTCTGGCGTATACCCCTCCCCCCGTACCCTGACACCACCTCCCCCATATTACACAGATACAGCGCTATAGGGGAGAGTCTGGCGTATACTCCTCCCTCTGTACCATGACACCATCTCCGCCATATTACACAGATACAGCGCTATAGGGGAGAGTCTGGCGTATACTCCTCCCTCTGTACCATGACACCATCTCCGCCATATTACACAGATACAGCGCTATAGGGGAGAGTCTGGCGTATACTCCTCCCTCTGTACCCTGACACCACCTCCCCCATATTACACAGATACAGCGCTATAGGGGAGAGTCTGGCGTATACTCCTCCCTCTGTACCATGACACCACCTCCCCCATATTACACAGATACAGCGTTATAGGGGAGAGTCTGGCGTATACTCCCTCTGTACCATGACACCACCTCCCCCATATTACACAGATACAGCGCTATAGGGGAGAGTCTGGCGTATACTCCTCCCTCTGTACCCTGACACCACCTCCCCCATATTACACAGATACAGCGCTATAGGGGAGAGTCTGGCGTATACTCCTCCCTCTGTACCATGACACCACCTCCCCCATATTACACAGATACAGCGCTATAGGGGAGAGTCTGGCGTATACTCCTCCCTCTGTACCATGACACCACCTCCCCCATATTACACAGATACAGAGCTATAGGGGAGAGTCTGGCGTATACTCCTCCCTCTGTACCATGACACCATCGCCCCCATATTACACAGATACAGAGCTATAGGGGAGAGTCTGGCATATACCCCTCCCCCCGTACCCTGACACCACCTCCCCCATATTACACAGATACAGCGCTATACGGGAGAGTCTGGCGTATACTCCTCCCTCTGTACCATGACACCATCTCCCCCATATTACGCAGATACAGCGCTGTAGGGGAGAGTCTAGCGTATACTCCTCCCTCTGTACCATGACACCACCTCCCCCATATTACACAGATACAGCGCTATAGGGGACAGTCTGGCGTATACTCCTCCCTCTGTACCATGACACCACCTCCCCCATATTACACAGATACAGCGCTATACGGGAGAGTCTGGCGTATACTCCTCCCTCTGTACCCTGACACCACCTCCCCCATATTACAGAGATACAGCGCTATAGGGGAGAGTCTGGCGTATACTCCTCCCTCTGTACCATGACACCACCTCCCCCATATTACACAGATACAGCGCTATACGGGAGAGTCTGGCGTATACTCCTCCCTCTGTACCATGACACCACCTCCCCCATATTACACAGATACAGCGCTATAGGGGAGAGTCTGGCGTATACTCCTCCCTCTGTACCCTGACACCACCTCCCCCATATTACAGAGATACAGCGCTATAGGGGAGAGTCTGGCGTATACTCCTCCCTCTGTACCATGACACCACCTCCCCCATATTACACAGATACAGCGCTATAGGGGAGAGTCAGGCGTATACTCCTCCCTCTGTACACTGACACCACCTCCACCATATTACACAGATACAGCGCTATAGGAGAGAGTCTGGCGTATACTCCTCCCTCTGTACCATGACACCTCCTCCGCCATATTACACAGATACAGCGCTATAGGGGAGAGTCTGGCGTATACTCCTCCCTCTGTACCATGACACCACCTCCGCCATATTACACAGATACAGCGCTATAGGGGAGAGTCTGGCGTATACTCCTCCCTCTGTACCATGACACCACCTCCCCCATATTACACAGATACAGCGCTATAGGGGAGAGTCTGGCGTATACTCCTCCCTCTGTACCATGACACCATCTCCGCCATATTACACAGATACAGCGCTATAGGGGAGAGTCTGACGTATACTCCTCCCTCTGTACCCTGACACCACCTCCCCCATATTACACAGATACAGCGCTATAGGGGAGAGTCTGGCATATACTCCTCCCTCTGTACCATGACATCATCTCCCCCATATTACACAGATACAGCGTTATAGGGGAGAGTCTGGCGTATACTCCTCCCTCTGTACCATGACACCACCTCCCCCATATTACACAGATACAGCGCTATACGGGAGAGTCTGGCGTATACTCCTCCCTCTGTACCATGACACCACCTCCCCCATATTACACAGATACAGCGCTATAGGGGAGAGTCTGGCGTATACTCCTCCCTCTGTACCATTACACCACCTCCCCCATATTACACAGATACAGCGCTATAGGGGAGAGTCTGGCGTATACTCCTCCCTCTGTACACTTACACCACCTCCACCATATTACACAGATACAGCGCTATAGGGGAGAGTCTGGCGTATACTCCTCCCTCTGTACCATGACACCACCTCCCCATATTACACAGATACAGCGCTATAGGAGAGTCTGGCGTATACTCCTCCCTCTGTACCATGACACCACCTCCCCCATATTACACAGATACAGAGCTATAGGGGAGAGTCTGGCGTATACTCCTCCCTCTGTACCATGACACCATCTCCCCCATATTACACAGATACAGAGCTATAGGGGAGAGTCTGGCGTATACCCCTCCCCCCGTACCCTGACACCACCTCCCCCATATTACACAGATACAGCGCTATAGGGGAGAGTCTGGCGTATACTCCTCCCTCTGTACCATGACACCACCTCCCCATATTACACAGATACAGCGCTATAGGGGAGAGTCTGGCGTATACTCCTCCCTCTGTACCATGACACCACCTCCCCATATTACACAGATACAGCGCTATAGGGGAGAGTCTGGCGTATACTCCTCCCTCTGTACCATGAAGCCATCTCCGCCATATTACACAGATACAGCGCTATAGGGGAGAGTCTGGCGTATACCCCTTCCCCCGTACCCTGACACCACCTCCCCCATATTACACAGATACAGCGCTATACGGGAGAGTCTGGCGTATACTCCTCCCTCTGTACCATGACACCATCTCCCCCATATTACACAGATACAGCGCTATAGGGGAGAGTCTGGCGTATACTCCTCCCTCTGTACCATGACACCACCTCCCCCATATTACACAGATACAGCGCTATAGGGGAGAGTCTGGCGTATACTCCTCCCTCTGTACCATGACACCATCTCCGCCATATTACACAGATACAGCGCTATAGTGGAGAGTCTGGCGTATACTCCTCCCTCTGTACCATGACACCACCTCCCCCATATTACACAGATACAGCGCTATAGGGGAGAGTCTGGCGTATACTCCTCCCTCTGTACCATGACACCATCTCCGCCATATTACACAGATACAGCGCTATAGGGGAGAGTCTGGCGTATACTCCTCCCTCTGTACCCTGACACCACCTCCCCCATATTACACAGATACAGCGCTATAGGGGAGAGTCTGGCGTATACTCCTCCCTCTGTACCATGACACCACCTCCCCCATATTACACAGATACAGCGTTATAGGGGAGAGTCTGGCGTATACTCCATCTGTACCATGACACCACCTCCCCCATATTACACAGATACAGCGCTATAGGGGAGAGTCTGGCGTATACTCCTCCCTCTGTACCCTGACACCACCTCCCCCATATTACACAGATACAGCGCTATAGGGGAGAGTCTGGCGTATACTCCTCCCTCTGTACCATGACACCACCTCCCCCATATTACACAGATACAGCGCTATAGGGGAGAGTCTGGCGTATACTCCTCCCTCTGTACCATGACACCACCTCCCCCATATTACACAGATACAGAGCTATAGGGGAGAGTCTGGCGTATACTCCTCCCTCTGTACCATGACACCATCGCCCCCATATTACACAGATACAGAGCTATAGGGGAGAGTCTGGCGTATACCCCTCCCCCCGTACCCTGACACCACCTCCCCCATATTACACAGATACAGCGCTATACGGGAGAGTCTGGCGTATACTCCTCCCTCTGTACCATGACACCACCTCCGCCATATTACACAGATACAGCGCTATAGGGGAGAGTCTGGCGTATACCCCTCCCCCCGTACCCTGACACCACCTCCCCCATATTACACAGATACAGCGCTATAGGGGAGAGTCTGGCGTATACTCCTCCCTCTGTACCATGACACCATCTCCGCCATATTACACAGATACAGCGCTATAGGGGAGAGTCTGGCGTATACTCCTCCCTCTGTACCATGACACCATCTCCGCCATATTACACAGATACAGCGCTATAGGGGAGAGTCTGGCGTATACTCCTCCCTCTGTACCCTGACACCACCTCCCCCATATTACACAGATACAGCGCTATAGGGGAGAGTCTGGCGTATACTCCTCCCTCTGTACCATGACACCACCTCCCCCATATTACACAGATACAGCGTTATAGGGGAGAGTCTGGCGTATACTCCCTCTGTACCATGACACCACCTCCCCCATATTACACAGATACAGCGCTATAGGGGAGAGTCTGGCGTATACTCCTCCCTCTGTACCCTGACACCACCTCCCCCATATTACACAGATACAGCGCTATAGGGGAGAGTCTGGCGTATACTCCTCCCTCTGTACCATGACACCACCTCCCCCATATTACACAGATACAGCGCTATAGGGGAGAGTCTGGCGTATACTCCTCCCTCTGTACCATGACACCACCTCCCCCATATTACACAGATACAGAGCTATAGGGGAGAGTCTGGCGTATACTCCTCCCTCTGTACCATGACACCACCTCCGCCATATTACACAGATACAGAGCTATAGGGGAGAGTCTGGCGTATACCCCTCCCCCCGTACCCTGACACCACCTCCCCCATATTACACAGATACAGCGCTATACGGGAGAGTCTGGCGTATACTCCTCCCTCTGTACCATGACACCATCTCCCCCATATTACGCAGATACAGCGCTATAGGGGAGAGTCTAGCGTATACTCCTCCCTCTGTACCATGACACCACCTCCCCCATATTACACAGATACAGCGCTATAGGGGAGAGTCTGGCGTATACTCCTCCCTCTGTACCATGACACCACCTCCCCCATATTACACAGATACAGCGCTATACGGGAGAGTCTGGCGTATACTCCTCCCTCTGTACCCTGACACCACCTCCCCCATATTACAGAGATACAGCGCTATAGGGGAGAGTCTGGCGTATACTCCTCCCTCTGTACCATGACACCACCTCCCCCATATTACACAGATACAGCGCTATACGGGAGAGTCTGGCGTATACTCCTCCCTCTGTACCATGACACCACCTCCCCCATATTACACAGATACAGCGCTATAGGGGAGAGTCTGGCGTATACTCCTCCCTCTGTACCCTGACACCACCTCCCCCATATTACAGAGATACAGCGCTATAGGGGAGAGTCTGGCGTATACTCCTCCCTCTGTACCATGACACCACCTCCCCCATATTACACAGATACAGCGCTATAGGGGAGAGTCAGGCGTATACTCCTCCCTCTGTACACTGACACCACCTCCACCATATTACACAGATACAGCGCTATAGGAGAGAGTCTGGCGTATACTCCTCCCTCTGTACCATGACACCTCCTCCGCCATATTACACAGATACAGCGCTATAGGGGAGAGTCTGGCGTATACTCCTCCCTCTGTACCATGACACCACCTCCGCCATATTACACAGATACAGCGCTATAGGGGAGAGTCTGGCGTATACTCCTCCCTCTGTACCATGACACCACCTCCCCCATATTACACAGATACAGCGCTATAGGGGAGAGTCTGGCGTATACTCCTCCCTCTGTACCATGACACCATCTCCGCCATATTACACAGATACAGCGCTATAGGGGAGAGTCTGACGTATACTCCTCCCTCTGTACCCTGACACCACCTCCCCCATATTACACAGATACAGCGCTATAGGGGAGAGTCTGGCGTATACTCCTCCCTCTGTACCATGACACCACCTCCCCCATATTACACAGATACAGCGTTATAGGGGAGAGTCTGGCGTATACTCCTCCCTCTGTACCATGACGTCATCTCCCCCATATTACACAGATACAGCGTTATAGGGGAGAGTCTGGCGTATACTCCTCCCTCTGTACCATGACACCACCTCCCCCATATTACACAGATACAGCGCTATACGGGAGAGTCTGGCGTATACTCCTCCCTCTGTACCATGACACCACCTCCCCCATATTACACAGATACAGCGCTATAGGGGAGAGTCTGGCGTATACTCCTCCCTCTTATACCATTACACCACCTCCCCCATATTACACAGATACAGCGCTATAGGGGAGAGTCTGGCGTATACTCCTCCCTCTGTACACTGACACCACCTCCACCATATTACACAGATACAGCGCTATAGGAGAGAGTCTGGCGTATACTCCTCCCTCTGTACCATGACACCACCTCCCCCATATTACACAGATACAGCGCTATAGGGGAGAGTCTGGCGTATACTCCTCCCCCCGTACCCTGACACCACCTCCACCATATTACACAGATACAGAGCTATAGGGGAGAGTCTGGCGTATACTCCTCCCCCCGTACCCTGACACCACCTCCCCCATATTACACAGATACAGCGCTATAGGGGAGAGTCTGGCGTATACTCCTCCCTCTGTACCATGACACCACCTCCCCATATTACACAGATACAGCGCTATAGGGGAGAGTCTGGCGTATACTCCTCCCTCTGTACCATGACACCACCTCCCCATATTACACAGATACAGCGCTATAGGGGAGAGTCTGGCGTATACTCCTCCCTCTGTACCATGAAGCCACCTCCGCCATATTACACAGATACAGCGCTATAGGGGAGAGTCTGGCGTATACCCCTTCCCCCGTACCCTGACACCACCTCCCCCATATTACACAGATACAGCGCTATACGGGAGAGTCTGGCGTATACTCCTCCCTCTGTACCATGACACCATCTCCCCCATATTACACAGATACAGCGCTATAGGGGAGAGTCTGGCGTATACTCCTCCCTCTGTACCATGACACCACCTCCCCATATTACACAGATACAGCGCTATAGGGGAGAGTCTGGCGTATACTCCTCCCTCTCTACCCTGACACCCCCTCCCCCATATTACACAGATACAGCGCTATAGGGGAGAGTCTGGCGTATACTCCTCCCTCTGTACACTGACACCACCTCCACCATATTACACAGATACAGCGCTATAGGGGAGAGTCTGGCGTATACTCCTCCCTCTGTACCATGACACCTCTTCTACCATATTACACAGATACAGCGCTATAGGGGAGAGTTTGGCGTATACTCCTCCCTCTGTACCCTGACACCACCTCCCCCATATTACACAGATACAGCGCTATAGGGGAGAGTCTGGCGTATACTCCTCCCTCTGTACCATGACACCACCTCCCCCATATTACACAGATACAGCGCTATAGGGGAGAGTCTGGCGTATACTCCTCCCTCTGTACCATGACACCTCCTCCCCCATATTACACAGATACAGCGCTATAGGGGAGAGTCTGGCGTATACTCCTCCCTCTGTACCCTGACACCACCTCCCCCATATTACACAGATACAGCGCTATAGGGGAGAGTCTGGCGTATACTCCTCCCTCTGTACCATGACACCACCTCCCCCATATTACACAGATACAGCGCTATAGGGGAGAGTCTGGCGTATACTCCTCCCTCTGTACCATGACAGCACCTCCCCCATATTACACAGATACAGCGCTATAGGGGAGAGTTTGGCGTATACTCCTCCCTCTGTACCATGACACCACCTCCCCCATATTACACAGATACAGCGATATAGGGGAGAGTCAGGCGTATACTCCTCCCTCTGTACACTGACACCACCTCCACCATATTACACAGATACAGCGCTATAGGAGAGAGTCTGGCGTATACTCCTCCCTCTGTACCATGACACCTCCTCCGCCATATTACACAGATACAGCGCTATAGGGGAGAGTCTGGCGTATACTCCTCCCTCTGTACCATGACACCACCTCCGCCATATTACACAGATACAGCGCTATAGGGGAGAGTCTGGCGTATACTCCTCCCTCTGTACCATGACACCACCTCCCCCATATTACACAGATACAGCGCTATAGGGGAGAGTCTGGCGTATACTCCTCCCTCTGTACCATGACACCATCTCCGCCATATTACACAGATACAGCGCTATAGGGGAGAGTCTGACGTATACTCCTCCCTCTGTACCCTGACACCACCTCCCCCATATTACACAGATACAGCGCTATAGGGGAGTCTGGCGTATACTCCTCCCTCTGTACCATGACACCACCTCCCCCATATTACACAGATACAGCGCTATAGGGGAGAGTCTGGCGTATACTCCTCCCTCTGTACCATGACACCACCTCCCCCATATTACACAGATACAGCGCTATAGGGGAGAGTCTGGCGTATACTCCTCCCTCTGTACCATGACGTCATCTCCCCCATATTACACAGATACAGCGTTATAGGGGAGAGTCTGGCGTATACTCCTCCCTCTGTACCATGACACCACCTCCCCCATATTACACAGATACAGCGCTATACGGGAGAGTCTGGCGTATACTCCTCCCTCTGTACCATGACACCACCTCCCCCATATTACACAGATACAGCGCTATAGGGGAGAGTCTGGCGTATACTCCTCCCTCTGTACCATGACACCACCTCCCCCATATTACACAGATACAGCGCTATAGGGGAGAGTCTGGCGTATACTCCTCCCTCTGTACACTGACACCACCTCCACCATATTACACAGATACAGCGCTATAGGAGAGAGTCTGGCGTATACTCCTCCCTCTGTACCATGACACCACCTCCACCATATTACACAGATACAGCGCTATAGGAGAGAGTCTGGCGTATACTCCTCCCTCTGTACCATGACACCACCTCCCCCATATTACACAGATACAGCGCTATAGGAGAGTCTGGCGTATACTCCTCCCTCTGTACCATGACACCACCTCCCCCATATTACACAGATACAGAGCTATAGGGGAGAGTCTGGCGTATACTCCTCCCTCTGTACCATGACACCATCTCCCCCATATTACACAGATACAGAGCTATAGGGGAGAGTCTGGCGTATACCCCTCCCCCCGTACCCTGACACCACCTCCCCCATATTACACAGATACAGCGCTATAGGGGAGAGTCTGGCGTATACTCCTCCCTCTGTACCATGACACCACCTCCCCATATTACACAGATACAGCGCTATAGGGGAGAGTCTGGCGTATACTCCTCCCTCTGTACCATGACACCACCTCCCCATATTACACAGATACAGCGCTATAGGGGAGAGTCTGGCGTATACTCCTCCCTCTGTACCATGAAGCCACCTCCGCCATATTACACAGATACAGCGCTATAGGGGAGAGTCTGGCGTATACCCCTTCCCCCGTACCCTGACACCACCTCCCCCATATTACACAGATACAGCGCTATACGGGAGAGTCTGGCGTATTCTCCTCCCTCTGTACCATGACACCATCTCCCCCATATTACACAGATACAGCGCTATAGGGGAGAGTCTGGCGTATACTCCTCCCTCTGTACCATGACACCACCTCCCCATATTACACAGATACAGCACTATAGGGGAGAGTCTGGCGTATACTCCTCCCTCTCTACCCTGACACCCCCTCCCCCATATTACACAGATACAGCGCTATAGGGGAGAGTCTGGCGTATACTCCTCCCTCTGTACCATGACACCTCTTCTACCATATTACACAGATACAGCGCTATAGGGGAGAGTTTGGCGTATACTCCTCCCTCTGTACCCTGACACCACCTCCCCCATATTACACAGATACAGCGCTATAGGGGAGAGTCTGGCGTATACTCCTCCCTCTGTACCATGACACCACCTCCCCCATATTACACAGATACAGCGCTATAGGGGAGAGTCTGGCGTATACCCCTTCCCCCGTACCCTGACACCACCTCCCCCATATTACACAGATACAGCCCTATACGGGAGAGTCTGGCGTATACTCCTCCCTCTGTACCATGACACCATCTCCCCCATATTACACAGATACAGCGCTATAGGGGAGAGTCTGGCGTATACTCCTCCCTCTGTACCATGACACCACCTCCCCATATTACACAGATACAGCGCTATAGGGGAGAGTCTGGCGTATACTCCTCCCTCTCTACCCTGACACCCCCTCCCCCATATTACACAGATACAGCGCTATAGGGGAGAGTCTGGCGTATACTCCTCCCTCTGTACCATGACACCTCTTCTACCATATTACACAGATACAGCGCTATAGGGGAGAGTTTGGCGTATACTCCTCCCTCTGTACCCTGACACCACCTCCCCCATATTACACAGATACAGCGCTATAGGGGAGAGTCTGGCGTATACTCCTCCCTCTGTACCATGACACCACCTCCCCCATATTACACAGATACAGCGCTATAGGGGAGAGTCTGGCGTATACTCCTCCCTCTGTACCATGACACCTCCTCCCCCATATTACACAGATACAGCGCTATAGGGGAGAGTCTGGCGTATACTCCTCCCTCTGTACCCTGACACCACCTCCCCCATATTACACAGATACAGCGCTATAGGGGAGAGTCTGGCGTATACTCCTCCCTCTGTACCATGACACCACCTCCCCCATATTACACAGATACAGCGCTATAGGGGAGAGTCTGGCGTATACTCCTCCCTCTGTACCATGACAGCACCTCCCCCATATTACACAGATACAGCGCTATAGGGGAGAGTTTGGCGTATACTCCTCCCTCTGTACCATGACACCACCTCCCCCATATTACACAGATACAGCGCTATAGGGGAGAGTCTGGCGTATACTCCTCCCTCTGTACCATGACACCACCTCCCCCATATTACACACATACAGCGCTATAGGGGAGAGTCTGGCATATACTCCTCCCTCTGTACCATGAAACTACCTCCGCCATATTACACAGATACAGCGCTATAGGGGAGAGTCTGGCGTATACCCCTCCCCCCGTACCCTGACACCACCTCCCCCATATTACACAGATACAGCGCTATACGGGAGAGTCTGGCGTATACTCCTCCCTCTGTACCATGACACCATCTCCCCCATATTACACAGATACAGCGCTATAGGGGAGAGTCTGGCGTATACTCCTCCCTCTGTACCATGACACCACCTCCCCCATATTACACAGATACAGCGCTATACGGGAGAGTCTGGTGTATACTCCTCCCTCTGTACCATGACACCATCTCCCCCATATTACACAGATACAGCGCTATACGGGAGAGTCTGGCGTATACTCCTCCCTCTGTACCATGACACCATCTCCCCCATATTACACAGATACAGCGCTATAGGGGAGAGTCTGGCGTATACTCCTCCCTCTGTACCATGACACCACCTCCCCCATATTACACAGATACAGCGCTATACGGGAGAGTCTGGCGTATACTCCTCCCTCTGTACCATGACACCACCTCCCCCATATTACACAGATACAGCGCTATAGGGGAGAGTCTGGCATATACTCCTCCCTCTGTACCATGATACCACCTCCCCCATATTACACAGATACAGCGCTATAGGGGAGAGTCTGGCGTATACTGCTCCCTCTGTACCATGACAGCACCTCCGCCATATTACACAGATACAGCGCTATAGGGGAGAGTCTGGTGTATACTCCTCCCTCTGTACCATGACACCACCTCCCCCATATTACACAGATACAGCGCTATAGGGGAGAGTCTGGCGTATACTCCTCCCTCTGTACCATGACACCACCTCCCCCATATTACACAGATACAGCGTTATAGGGGAGAGTCTGGCGTATACTCCTCCCTCTGTACCATGACACCACCTCCCCCATATTACACAGATACAGCGTTATAGGGGAGAGTCTGGCGTATACTCCTCCCTCTGTACCCTGACACCGCCTCCCCCATATTACACAGATACAGCGCTATAGGGGAGAGTCTGGCGTATACTCCTCCCTCTGTACCATGACACCGCCTCCCCCATATTACACACATACAGCGCTATAGGGGAGAGTCTGGCGTATACTCCTCCCTCTGTACCATGACACCACCTCCGCCATATTACACAGATACAGCGCTATAGGGGAGAGTCTGGCGTATACTCCTCCCTCTGTACCATGACACCACCTCCCCCATATTACACAGATACAGCGTTATAGGGGAGAGTCTGGCGTATACTCCTCCCTCTGTACCATGACACCATCTCCCCCATATTACACAGATACAGAGCTATAGGGGAGAGTCTGGCGTATACTCCTCCCTCTGTACCCTGACACCACCTCCCCCATATTACACAGATACAGAGCTATTAGGGGAGAGTCTGGCGAATACTCCTCCCTCTGTACCATGACACCACCTCCCCCATATTACACAGATACAGCGCTATAGGGGAGAGTCTGGCGTATACTCCTCCCTCTGTACCATGAAACTACCTCCGCCATATTACACAGATACAGCGCTATAGGGGAGAGTCTGGCGTATACCCCTCCCCCCGTACCCTGACACCACCTCCCCCATATTACACAGATACAGCGCTATAGGGGAGAGTCTGGCGTATACTCCTCCCTCTGTACCATGACACCACCTCCCCCATATTACACAGATACAGCGCTATACGGGAGAGTCTGGTGTATACTCCTCCCTCTGTACCATGACACCGTCTCCACCATATTACACAGATACAGCGCTATAGGGGAGAGTCTGGCGTATACTCCTCCCTCTGTACCATGACACCACCTCCCCCATATTACACAGATACAGCGCTATAGGGGAGAGTCTGGCGTATACTCCTCCCTCTGTACCATGACACCACCTCCCCCATATTACACAGATACAGCGCTATAGGGGAGAGTCTGGCGTATACTCCTCCCTCTGTACCATGACACCACCTCCCCCATATTACACAGATACAGCGCTATAGGGGAGAGTCTGGCGTATACTCCTCCCTCTGTACCATGACACCATCTCCGCCATATTACACAGATACAGCGCTATAGGGGAGAGTCTGGCGTATACTCCTCCCTCTGTACCATGACACCACCTCCCCCATATTACACAGATACAGCGCTATAGGGGAGAGTCTGGCGTATACTCCTCCCTCTGTACCATGACACCACCTCCGCCATATTACACAGATACAGCGCTTTAGTGGAGAGTCTGGTGTATACTCCTCCCTCTGTACCATGACACCTCTTCCACCATATTACACAGATACAGCGCTATAGGGGAGAGTCTGGCGTATACTCCTCCCTCTGTACCATGACACGACCTCCCCCATATTACACAGATACAGCGCTATAGGGGAGAGTCTGGCGTATACTCCTCCCTCTGTACCCTGACACCCCCTCCCCCATATTACACAGATACAGCGCTATAGGGGAGAGTCTGGCGTATACTCCTCCCTCTGTACCCTGACACCACCTCCCCATATTACACAGATACAGCGCTATAGGGGAGAGTCTGGCGTATACTCCTCCCTCTGTACCCTGACACCACCTCCCCCATATTACACAGATACAGCGCTATAGGGGAGAGTATGGCGTATACTCCTCCCTCTGTACCCTGACACCACCTCCCCCATATTACACAGATACAGCGCTATAGGGGAGAGTCTGGCGTATACTCCTCCCTCTGTACCATGACACCACCTCCCCCATATTACACATATACAGCGCTATAGGGGAGAGTCTGGCGTATACTCCTCCCTCTGTACCATGACACCACCTCCCCCATATTACACAGATACAGCGCTATAGGGGAGAGTCTGGCGTATACTCCTCCCTCTGTACCATGACACCACCTCCCCCATATTACACAGATACAGCGCTATAGGGGAGAGTCTGGCGTATACTCCTCCCTCTGTACCCTGACACCACCTCCCCCATATTACACAGATACAGCGCTATAGGGGAGAGTCTGGCGTATACTCCTCCCTCTGTACCATGAAACCACCTCCGCCATATTACACAGATACAGCGCTATAGGGGAGAGTCTGGCGTATACCCCTCCCCCCTACCCTGACACCACCTCCCCCATATTACACAGATACAGCGCTATACGGGAGAGTCTGGCGTATACTCCTCCCTCTGTACCATGACACCACCTCCCCCATATTACACAGATACAGCGCTATAGGGGAGAGTCTGGCGTATACTCCTCCCTCTGTACCATGACACCACCTCCGCCATATTACACAGATACAGCGCTATAGTGGAGAGTCTGGCGTATACTCCTCCCTCTGTACCATGACACCTCTTCCACCATATTACACAGATACAGTGCTATAGGGGAGAGTCTGGCGTATACTCCTCCCTCTGTACCATGACACCTCCTCCGCCATATTACACAGATACAGCGCTATAGGGGAGAGTCTGGCGTATACTCCTCCCTCTGTACCATGACACCACCTCCGCCATATTACACAGATACAGCGCTATAGGGGAGAGTCTGGCGTATACTCCTCCCTCTGTACCATGACACGACCTCCCCCATATTACACAGATACAGCGCTATAGGGGAGAGTCTGGCGTATACTCCTCCCTCTGTACCCTGACACCCCCTCCCCCATATTACACAGATACAGTGCTATAGGGGAGAGTCTGGCGTATACTCCTCCCTCTGTACCCTGACACCACCTCCCCCATATTACACAGATACAGCGCTATAGGGGAGAGTCTGGCGTATACTCCTCCCTCTGTACCATGACACGACCTCCCCCGTATTACACAGATACAGCGCTATACGGGAGAGTCTGGCGTATACTCCTCCCTCTGTACCCTATCACCACCTCCCCCATATTACACAGATACAGCGCTATAGCGGAGAGTCTGGTGTATACTCCTCCCTCTGTACCATGACACCACCTCCCCCATATTACACAGATACAGCGTTATAGGGGAGAGTCTGGCGTATACTCCTCCCTCTGTACCATGACACCACCTCCCCCATATTACACAGATACAGCGCTATAGGGGAGAGTCTGGCGTATACTCCTCCCTCTGTACCATGAAACCACCTCCGCCATATTACACAGATACAGCGCTATAGGGGAGAGTCTGGCGTATACCCCTCCCCCCTACCCTGACACCACCTCCCCATATTACACAGATACAGCGCTATACGGGAGAGTCTGGCGTATACTCCTCCCTCTGTACCATGACGTCATCTCCCCCATATTACACAGATACAGCGTTTATAGGGGAGAGTCTGGCGTATACTCCTCCCTCTGTACCATGACACCACCTCCCCCATATTACACAGATACAGCGCTATACGGGAGAGTCTGGCGTATACTCCTCCCTCTGTACCATGACACCACCTCCCCCATATTACACAGACACAGCGCTATAGGGGAGAGTCTGGCGTATACTCCTCCCTCTGTACCATGACACCACCTCCCCCATATTACACAGATACAGCGCTATAGGGGAGAGTCTGGCGTATACTCCTCCCTCTGTACACTGACACCACCTCCACCATATTACACAGATGCAGCGCTATAGGAGAGAGTCTGGCGTATACTCCTCCCTCTGTACCATGACACCACCTCCCCCATATTACACAGATACAGCGCTATAGGAGAGTCTGGCGTATACTCCTCCCTCTGTACCATGACACCACCTCCCCCATATTACACAGATACAGAGCTATAGGGGAAAGTCTGGCGTATACTCCTCCCTCTGTACCATGACACCACCTCCCCCATATTACACAGATACAGCGTTATAGGGGAGAGTCTGGCGTATACTCCTCCCTCTGTACCATGACACCACCTCCCCCATATTACACAGATACAGCGCTATACGGGAGAGTCTGGCGTATACTCCTCCCTCTGTACCATGACACCACCTCCCCCATATTACACAGATACAGCGCTATAGGGGAGAGTCTGGCGTATACTCCTCCCTCTGTACCATGACACCACCTCCCCCATATTACACAGATACAGCGCTATAGGGGAGAGTCTGGCGTATACTCCTCCCTCTGTACCATGACACCATCTCCCCCATATTACACAGATACAGAGCTATAGGGGAGAGTCTGGCGTATACTCCTCCCTCTGTACCATGACACCACCTCCCCCATATTACACAGATACAGCGCTATAGGGGAGAGTCTGGCGTATACTCCTCCCTCTGTACCCTGACACCACCTCCCCCATATTACACAGATACAGCGCTATAGGGGAGAGTCTGGCGTATACTCCTCCCTCTGTACCATGAAACCACCTCCGCCATATTACACAGATACAGCGCTATAGGGGAGAGTCTGGCGTATACCCCTCCCCCCCTACCCTGACACCACCTCCCCCATATTACACAGATACAGCGCTATACGGGAGAGTCTGGCGTATACTCCTCCCTCTGTACCATGACACCACCTCCCCCATATTACACAGATACAGCGCTATAGGGGAGAGTCTGGCGTATACTCCTCCCTCTGTACCATGACACCACCTCCGCCATATTACACAGATACAGCGCTATAGTGGAGAGTCTGGCGTATACTCCTCCCTCTGTACCATGACACCTCTTCCACCATATTACACAGATACAGTGCTATAGGGGAGAGTCTGGCGTATACTCCTCCCTCTGTACCATGACACCTCCTCCGCCATATTACACAGATACAGCGCTATAGGGGAGAGTCTGGCGTATACTCCTCCCTCTGTACCATGACACCACCTCCGCCATATTACACAGATACAGCGCTATAGGGGAGAGTCTGGCGTATACTCCTCCCTCTGTACCATGACACGACCTCCCCCATATTACACAGATACAGCGCTATAGGGGAGAGTCTGGCGTATACTCCTCCCTCTGTACCCTGACACCCCCTCCCCCATATTACACAGATACAGTGCTATAGGGGAGAGTCTGGCGTATACTCCTCCCTCTGTACCCTGACACCACCTCCCCCATATTACACAGATACAGCGCTATAGGGGAGAGTCTGGCGTATACTCCTCCCTCTGTACCATGACACGACCTCCCCCGTATTACACAGATACAGCGCTATACGGGAGAGTCTGGCGTATACTCCTCCCTCTGTACCCTATCACCACCTCCCCCATATTACACAGATACAGCGCTATAGCGGAGAGTCTGGTGTATACTCCTCCCTCTGTACCATGACACCACCTCCCCCATATTACACAGATACAGCGTTATAGGGGAGAGTCTGGCGTATACTCCTCCCTCTGTACCATGACACCACCTCCCCCATATTACACAGATACAGCGCTATAGGGGAGAGTCTGGCGTATACTCCTCCCTCTGTACCATGAAACCACCTCCGCCATATTACACAGATACAGCGCTATAGGGGAGAGTCTGGCGTATACCCCTCCCCCCTACCCTGACACCACCTCCCCATATTACACAGATACAGCGCTATACGGGAGAGTCTGGCGTATACTCCTCCCTCTGTACCATGACGTCATCTCCCCCATATTACACAGATACAGCGTTATAGGGGAGAGTCTGGCGTATACTCCTCCCTCTGTACCATGACACCACCTCCCCCATATTACACAGATACAGCGCTATACGGGAGAGTCTGGCGTATACTCCTCCCTCTGTACCATGACACCACCTCCCCCATATTACACAGATACAGCGCTATAGGGGAGAGTCTGGCGTATACTCCTCCCTCTGTACCATGACACCACCTCCCCCATATTACACAGATACAGCGCTATAGGGGAGAGTCTGGCGTATACTCCTCCCTCTGTACACTGACACCACCTCCACCATATTACACAGATGCAGCGCTATAGGAGAGAGTCTGGCGTATACTCCTCCCTCTGTACCATGACACCACCTCCCCCATATTACACAGATACAGCGCTATAGGAGAGTCTGGCGTATACTCCTCCCTCTGTACCATGACACCACCTCCCCCATATTACACAGATACAGAGCTATAGGGGAAAGTCTGGCGTATACTCCTCCCTCTGTACCATGACACCACCTCCCCCATATTACACAGATACAGCGTTATAGGGGAGAGTCTGGCGTATACTCCTCCCTCTGTACCATGACACCACCTCCCCCATATTACACAGATACAGCGCTATACGGGAGAGTCTGGCGTATACTCCTCCCTCTGTACCATGACACCACCTCCCCCATATTACACAGATACAGCGCTATAGGGGAGAGTCTGGCGTATACTCCTCCCTCTGTACCATGACACCACCTCCCCCATATTACACAGATACAGCGCTATAGGGGAGAGTCTGGCGTATACTCCTCCCTCTGTACCATGACACCATCTCCCCCATATTACACAGATACAGAGCTATAGGGGAGAGTCTGGCGTATACTCCTCCCTCTGTACCATGACACCACCTCCCCCATATTACACAGATACAGCGCTATAGGAGAGTCTGGCGTATACTCCTCCCTCTGTACCATGACACCACCTCCCCCATATTACACAGATACAGAGCTATAGGGGAGAGTCTGGCGTATACTCCTCCCTCTGTACCATGACACCATCTCCCCCATATTACACAGATACAGAGCTATAGGGGAGAGTCTGGCGTATACACCTCCCCCCGTACCCTGACACCACCTCCCCCATATTACACAGATACAGCGCTATAGGGGAGAGTCTGGCGTATACTCCTCCCTCTGTACCATGACACCACCTCCCCATATTACACAGATACAGCGCTATAGGGGAGAGTCTGGCGTATACTCCTCCCTCTGTACCATGACACCACCTCCCCATATTACACAGATACAGCGCTATAGGGGAGAGTCTGGCGTATACTCCTCCCTCTGTACCATGAAGCCACCTCCGCCATATTACACAGATACAGCGCTATACGGGAGAGTCTGGCGTATACTCCTCCCTCTGTACCATGACACCATCTCCCCCATATTACACAGATACAGCGCTATAGGGGAGAGTCTGGCGTATACTCCTCCCTCTGTACCATGACACCACCTCCCCATATTACACAGATACAGCGCTATAGGGGAGAGTCTGGCGTATACTCCTCCCTCTCTACCCTGACACCCCCTCCCCCATATTACACAGATACAGCGCTATAGGGGAGAGTCTGGCGTATACTCCTCCCTCTGTACCATGACACCTCTTCTACCATATTACACAGATACAGCGCTATAGGGGAGAGTTTGGCGTATACTCCTCCCTCTGTACCCTGACACCACCTCCCCCATATTACACAGATACAGCGCTATAGGGGAGAGTCTGGCGTATACTCCTCCCTCTGTACCATGACACCACCTCCCCCATATTACACAGATACAGCGCTATAGGGGAGAGTCTGGCGTATACCCCTTCCCCCGTACCCTGACACCACCTCCCCCATATTACACAGATACAGCCCTATACGGGAGAGTCTGGCGTATACTCCTCCCTCTGTACCATGACACCATCTCCCCCATATTACACAGATACAGCGCTATAGGGGAGAGTCTGGCGTATACTCCTCCCTCTGTACCATGACACCACCTCCCCATATTACACAGATACAGCGCTATAGGGGAGAGTCTGGCGTATACTCCTCCCTCTCTACCCTGACACCCCCTCCCCCATATTACACAGATACAGCGCTATAGGGGAGAGTCTGGCGTATACTCCTCCCTCTGTACCATGACACCTCTTCTACCATATTACACAGATACAGCGCTATAGGGGAGAGTCTGGCGTATACTCCTCCCTCTGTACCCTGACACCACCTCCCCCATATTACACAGATACAGCGCTATAGGGGAGAGTCTGGCGTATACTCCTCCCTCTGTACCATGACACCTCCTCCCCCATATTACACAGATACAGCGCTATAGGGGAGAGTCTGGCGTATACTCCTCCCTCTGTACCCTGACACCACCTCCCCCATATTACACAGATACAGCGCTATAGGGGAGAGTTTGGCGTATACTCCTCCCTCTGTACCATGACACCACCTCCCCCATATTACACAGATACAGCGCTATAGGGGAGAGTCTGGCGTATACTCCTCCCTCTGTACCATGACACCACCTCCCCCATATTACACACATACAGCGCTATAGGGGAGAGTCTGGCATATACTCCTCCCTCTGTACCATGAAACTACCTCCGCCATATTACACAGATACAGCGCTATAGGGGAGAGTCTGGCGTATACCCCTCCCCCCGTACCCTGACACCACCTCCCCCATATTACACAGATACAGCGCTATACGGGAGAGTCTGGCGTATACTCCTCCCTCTGTACCATGACACCATCTCCCCCATATTACACAGATACAGCGCTATAGGGGAGAGTCTGGCGTATACTCCTCCCTCTGTACCATGACACCACCTCCCCCATATTACACAGATACAGCGCTATACGGGAGAGTCTGGTGTATACTCCTCCCTCTGTACCATGACACCATCTCCCCCATATTACACAGATACAGCGCTATACGGGAGAGTCTGGCGTATACTCCTCCCTCTGTACCATGACACCATCTCCCCCATATTACACAGATACAGCGCTATAGGGGAGAGTCTGGCGTATACTCCTCCCTCTGTACCATGACACCACCTCCCCCATATTACACAGATACAGCGCTATACGGGAGAGTCTGGCGTATACTCCTCCCTCTGTACCATGACACCACCTCCCCCATATTACACAGATACAGCGCTATAGGGGAGAGTCTGGCATATACTCCTCCCTCTGTACCATGATACCACCTCCCCCATATTACACAGATACAGCGCTATAGGGGAGAGTCTGGCGTATACCCCTTCCCCCGTACCCTGACACCACCTCCCCCATATTACACAGATACAGCCCTATACGGGAGAGTCTGGCGTATACTCCTCCCTCTGTACCATGACACCATCTCCCCCATATTACACAGATACAGCGCTATAGGGGAGAGTCTGGCGTATACTCCTCCCTCTGTACCATGACACCACCTCCCCATATTACACAGATACAGCGCTATAGGGGAGAGTCTGGCGTATACTCCTCCCTCTCTACCCTGACACCCCCTCCCCCATATTACACAGATACAGCGCTATAGGGGAGAGTCTGGCGTATACTCCTCCCTCTGTACCATGACACCTCTTCTACCATATTACACAGATACAGCGCTATAGGGGAGAGTTTGGCGTATACTCCTCCCTCTGTACCCTGACACCACCTCCCCCATATTACACAGATACAGCGCTATAGGGGAGAGTCTGGCGTATACTCCTCCCTCTGTACCATGACACCACCTCCCCCATATTACACAGATACAGCGCTATAGGGGAGAGTCTGGCGTATACTCCTCCCTCTGTACCATGACACCTCCTCCCCCATATTACACAGATACAGCGCTATAGGGGAGAGTCTGGCGTATACTCCTCCCTCTGTACCCTGACACCACCTCCCCCATATTACACAGATACAGCGCTATAGGGGAGAGTCTGGCGTATACTCCTCCCTCTGTACCATGACACCACCTCCCCCATATTACACAGATACAGCGCTATAGGGGAGAGTCTGGCGTATACTCCTCCCTCTGTACCATGACAGCACCTCCCCCATATTACACAGATACAGCGCTATAGGGGAGAGTTTGGCGTATACTCCTCCCTCTGTACCATGACACCACCTCCCCCATATTACACAGATACAGCGCTATAGGGGAGAGTCTGGCGTATACTCCTCCCTCTGTACCATGACACCACCTCCCCCATATTACACACATACAGCGCTATAGGGGAGAGTCTGGCATATACTCCTCCCTCTGTACCATGAAACTACCTCCGCCATATTACACAGATACAGCGCTATAGGGGAGAGTCTGGCGTATACCCCTCCCCCCGTACCCTGACACCACCTCCCCCATATTACACAGATACAGCGCTATACGGGAGAGTCTGGCGTATACTCCTCCCTCTGTACCATGACACCATCTCCCCCATATTACACAGATACAGCGCTATAGGGGAGAGTCTGGCGTATACTCCTCCCTCTGTACCATGACACCACCTCCCCCATATTACACAGATACAGCGCTATACGGGAGAGTCTGGTGTATACTCCTCCCTCTGTACCATGACACCATCTCCCCCATATTACACAGATACAGCGCTATACGGGAGAGTCTGGCGTATACTCCTCCCTCTGTACCATGACACCATCTCCCCCATATTACACAGATACAGCGCTATAGGGGAGAGTCTGGCGTATACTCCTCCCTCTGTACCATGAGACCACCTCCCCCATATTACACAGATACAGCGCTATACGGGAGAGTCTGGCGTATACTCCTCCCTCTGTACCATGATACCACCTCCCCCATATTACACAGATACAGCGCTATAGGGGAGAGTCTGGTGTATACTCCTCCCTCTGTACCATGACACCACCTCCCCCATATTACACAGATACAGCGCTATAGGGGAGAGTCTGGCGTATACTCCTCCCTCTGTACCATGACACCACCTCCCCCATATTACACAGATACAGCGTTATAGGGGAGAGTCTGGCGTATACTCCTCCCTCTGTACCATGACACCACCTCCCCCATATTACACAGATACAGCGTTATAGGGGAGAGTCTGGCGTATACTCCTCCCTCTGTACCCTGACACCGCCTCCCCCATATTACACAGATACAGCGCTATAGGGGAGAGTCTGGCGTATACTCCTCCCTCTGTACCATGACACCGCCTCCCCCATATTACACACATACAGCGCTATAGGGGAGAGTCTGGCGTATACTCCTCCCTCTGTACCATGACACCACCTCCCCCATATTACACAGATACAGCGTTATAGGGGAGAGTCTGGCGTATACTCCTCCCTCTGTACCATGACACCATCTCCCCCATATTACACAGATACAGAGCTATAGGGGAGAGTCTGGCGTATACTCCTCCCTCTGTACCCTGACACCACCTCCCCCATATTACACAGATACAGAGCTATTAGGGGAGAGTCTGGCGAATACTCCTCCCTCTGTACCATGACACCACCTCCCCCATATTACACAGATACAGCGCTATAGGGGAGAGTCTGGCGTATACTCCTCCCTCTGTACCATGAAACTACCTCCGCCATATTACACAGATACAGCGCTATAGGGGAGAGTCTGGCGTATACCCCTCCCCCCGTACCCTGACACCACCTCCCCCATATTACACAGATACAGCGCTATAGGGGAGAGTCTGGCGTATACTCCTCCCTCTGTACCATGACACCACCTCCCCCATATTACACAGATACAGCGCTATACGGGAGAGTCTGGTGTATACTCCTCCCTCTGTACCATGACACCATCTCCCCCATATTACACAGATACAGCGCTATACGGGAGAGTCTGGCGTATACTCCTCCCTCTGTACCATGACACCATCTCCCCCATATTACACAGATACAGCGCTATAGGGGAGAGTCTGGTGTATACTCCTCCCTCTGTACCATGACACCACCTCCCCATATTACACAGATACAGCGCTATAGGGGAGAGTCTGGCGTATACTCCTCCCTCTGTACCATGACACCACCTCCCCCATATTACACAGATACAGCGCTATAGGGGAGAGTCTGGCGTATACTCCTCCCTCTGTACCATGACACCATCTCCGCCATATTACACAGATACAGCGCTATAGGGGAGAGTCTGGCGTATACTCCTCCCTCTGTACCATGACACCACCTCCCCCATATTACACAGATACAGCGCTATAGGGGAGAGTCTGGCGTATACTCCTCCCTCTGTACCATGACACCACCTCCGCCATATTACACAGATACAGCGCTTTAGTGGAGAGTCTGGTGTATACTCCTCCCTCTGTACCATGACACCTCTTCCACCATATTACACAGATACAGCGCTATAGGGGAGAGTCTGGCGTATCCTCCTCCCTCTGTACCATGACACGACCTCCCCCATATTACACAGATACAGCGCTATAGGGGAGAGTCTGGCGTATACTCCTCCCTCTGTACCCTGACACCCCCTCCCCCATATTACACAGATACAGCGCTATAGGGGAGAGTCTGGCGTATACTCCTCCCTCTGTACCCTGACACCACCTCCCCATATTACACAGATACAGCGCTATAGGGGAGAGTCTGGCGTATACTCCTCCCTCTGTACCCTGACACCACCTCCCCCATATTACACAGATACAGCGCTATAGGGGAGAGTATGGCGTATACTCCTCCCTCTGTACCCTGACACCACCTCCCCCATATTACACAGATACAGCGCTATAGGGGAGAGTCTGGCGTATACTCCTCCCTCTGTACCATGACACCACCTCCCCCATATTACACAGATACAGCGTTATAGGGGAGAGTCTGGCGTATACTCCTCCCTCTGTACCATGACACCACCTCCCCCATATTACACAGATACAGCGCTATAGGGGAGAGTCTGGCGTATACTCCTCCCTCTGTACCATGACACCACCTCCCCCATATTACACAGATACAGCGCTATAGGGGAGAGTCTGGTGTATACTCCTCCCTCTGTACCCTGACACCACCTCCCCCATATTACACAGATACAGCGCTATAGGGGAGAGTCTGGCGTATACTCCTCCCTCTGTACCATGAAACCACCTCCGCCATATTACACAGATACAGCGCTATAGGGGAGAGTCTGGCGTATACCCCTCCCCCCTACCCTGACACCACCTCCCCCATATTACACAGATACAGCGCTATACGGGAGAGTCTGGCGTATACTCCTCCCTCTGTACCATGACACCACCTCCCCCATATTACACAGATACAGCGCTATAGGGGAGAGCCTGGCGTATACTCCTCCCTCTGTACCATGACACCACCTCCGCCATATTACACAGATACAGCGCTATAGTGGAGAGTCTGGCGTATACTCCTCCCTCTGTACCATGACACCTCTTCCACCATATTACACAGATACAGCGCTATAGGGGAGAGTCTGGCGTATACTCCTCCCTCTGTACCCTGACACTACCTCCCCCATATTACACAGATACAGCGCTATAGGGGAGAGTCTGGCGTATACTCCTCCCTCTGTACCATGACACCTCCTCCGCCATATTACACAGATACAGCGCTATAGGGGAGAGTCTGGCGTATACTCCTCCCTCTGTACCATGACACCACCTCCGCCATATTACACAGATACAGCGCTATAGGGGAGAGTCTGGCGTATACTCCTCCCTCTGTACCATGACACGACCTCCCCCATATTACACAGATACAGCGCTATAGGGGAGAGTCTGGCGTATACTCCTCCCTCTGTACCCTGACACCCCCTCCCCCATATTACACAGATACAGTGCTATAGGGGAGAGTCTGGCGTATACTCCTCCCTCTGTACCCTGACACCACCTCCCCCATATTACACAGATACAGCGCTATAGGGGAGAGTCTGGCGTATACTCCTCCCTCTGTACCATGACACGACCTCCCCCGTATTACACAGATACAGCGCTATACGGGAGAGTCTGGCGTATACTCCTCCCTCTGTACCCTATCACCACCTCCCCCATATTACACAGATACAGCGCTATAGCGGAGAGTCTGGTGTATACTCCTCCCTCTGTACCATGACACCACCTCCCCCATATTACACAGATACAGCGTTATAGGGGAGAGTCTGGCGTATACTCCTCCCTCTGTACCATGACACCACCTCCCCCATATTACACAGATACAGCGCTATAGGGGAGAGTCTGGCGTATACTCCTCCCTCTGTACCATGACACCACCTCCCCCATATTACACAGATACAGCGCTATAGGGGAGAGTCTGGCGTATACTCCTCCCTCTGTACCCTGACACCACCTCCCCCATATTACACAGATACAGCGCTATAGGGGAGAGTCTGGCGTATACTCCTCCCTCTGTACCATGAAACCACCTCCGCCATATTACACAGATACAGCGCTATAGGGGAGAGTCTGGCGTATACCCCTCCCCCCTACCCTGACACCACCTCCCCATATTACACAGATACAGCGCTATACGGGAGAGTCTGGCGTATACTCCTCCCTCTGTACCATGACACCATCTCCCCCATATTACACAGATACAGCGCTATAGGGGAGAGTCTGGCGTATACTCCTCCCTCTGTACACTGACACCACCTCCACCATATTACACAGATACAGCGCTATAGGAGAGAGTCTGGCGTATACTCCTCCCTCTGTACCCTGACACCACCTCCGCCATATTACACAGATACAGCGCTATAGGGGAGAGTCTGGCGTATACTCCTCCCTCTGTACCATGACACCACCACCATATTACACAGATACAGCACTATAGGGGAGAGTCTGGCGTATACTCCTCCCTCTGCACCCTGACACCACCTCCCCCATATTACACAGATACAGCGCTATAGGGGAGAGTCTGGCGTATGCTCCTCCCTCTGTACCATGACACCACCTCCCCCATATTACACAGATACAGCGCTATAGGGGAGAGTCTGGCGTATACTCCTCCCTCTGTACCATGACACCACCTCCCCCATATTACACAGATACAGCGCTATAGGGGAGAGTCTGGCGTATACTCCTCCCTCTGTACCATGACACCACCTCCGCCATATTACACAGATACAGCGCTATAGGGGAGAGTCTGGCGTATACTCCTCCCTCTGTACCCTGACACCACCTCCGCCATATTACACAGATACAGCGCTATAGGGGAGAGTCTGGCGTATACTCCTCCCTCTGTACCATGACACCATCTCCCCCATATTACACAGATACAGAGCTATAGGGGAGAGTCTGGCGTATACTCCTCCCTCTGTACCATGACACCACCTCCCCCATATTACACAGATACAGCGCTATAGGGGTGAGTCTGGCGTATACTCCTCCCTCTGTACCATGACACCACATCCCCCATATTACACAGATACAGCGCTATAGGGGAGAGTCTGGCATATACTCCTCCCTCTGTACCATGACACCACCTCCTCCATATTACACATATACAGCGCTATAGGGGAGAGTCTGGCGTATACTCCTCCCTCTGTACCCTGACACCACCTCCCCCATATTACAGAGATACAGCGCTATAGGAGAGTCTGGCGTATACTCCTCCCTCTGTACCATGACACCATCTCCCCCATATTACACAGATACAGAGCTATAGGGGAGAGTCTGGCGTATACTCCTCCCTCTGTACCATGACACCACCTCCCCCATATTACACAGATACAGCGCTATAGGGGAGAGTCTGGCGTATACTCCTCCCTCTGTACCATGACACCACCTCCCCCATATTACACAGATACAGCGCTATAGGGGAGAGTCTGGCGTATGCTCCTCCCTCTGTACCATGACACCACCTCCGCCATATTACACAGCTACAGCACTATAGGGGAGAGTCTGGCGTATACTCCTCCCTCTGTACCATGACACCATCTCCGCCATATTACACAGATACAGCGCTATAGGGGAGAGTCTGACGTATACTCCTCCCTCTGTACCATGACACCACCTCCCCCATATTACACAGATACAGCGCTATAGGGGAGAGTCTGGCGTATACTCCTCCCTCTGTACCATGACACCACCTCCCCCATATTACACAGATACAGCGCTATAGGGGAGAGTCTGGCGTATACTCCTCCCTCTGTACCATGACACCACCTCCGCCATATTACACAGATACAGCGCTATAAGGGAGAGTCTGGCGTATACTCCTCCCTCTGTACCATGACACCACCTCCCCCATATTACACAGATACAGCGTTATAGGGGAGAGTCTGGCGTATACTCCTCCCTCTGTACCATGACACCACCTCCCCCATATTACACAGATACAGCGCTATAGGGGAGAGTCTGGCGTATACTCCTCCCTCTGTACCATGACACCACCTCCCCCATATTACACAGATACAGCGTTATAGGGGAGAGTCTGGCGTATACTCCTCCCTCTGTACCATGACACCACCTCCCCCATATTACACAGATACAGCGCTATACGGGAGAGTCTGGCGTATACTCCTCCCTATGTACCATGACACCACCTCCGCCATATTACACAGATACAGCGCTATAGGGGAGAGTCTGGCGTATACTCCTCCCTCTGTACCATGACACCACCTCCCCCATTTTACACAGATACAGCGTTATAGGGGAGAGTCTGGCGTATACTCCTCCCTCTGTACCATGACACCATCTCCCCCATATTACACAGATACAGAGCTATAGGGGAGAGTCTGGCGTATACTCCTCCCTCTGTACCCTGACACCACCTCCCCCATATTACACAGATACAGAGCTATTAGGGGAGAGTCTGGCGTATACTCCTCCCTCTGTACCATAACACCACCTCCCCCATATTACAAAGATACAGCGCTATAGGGGAGAGTCTGGCGTATACTCCTCCCTCTGTACCATGAAACCACCTCCCCCATATTACACAGATACAGCGCTATAGGGGAGAGTCTGGCGTATACCCCTCCCCCCGTACCCTGACACCACCTCCCCCATATTACACAGATACAGCGCTATACGGGAGAGTCTGGCGTATACTCCTCCCTCTGTACCATGACACCATCTCCCCCATATTACACAGATACAGAGCTATAGGGGAGAGTCTGGCGTATACTCCTCCCTCTGTACCATGACACCACCTCCCCCATATTACACAGATACAGCGCTATAGGGGAGAGTCTGGCGTATACTGCTCCCTCTGTACCATGACAGCACCTCCGCCATATTACACAGATACAGCGCTATAGGGGAGAGTCTGGCGTATACTCCTCCCTCTGTACCATGACACCACCTCCCCCATATTACACAGATACAGCGCTATAGGGGAGAGTCTGGCGTATGCTCCTCCCTCTGTACCATGACACCACCTCCGCCATATTACACAGCTACAGCGCTATAGGGGAGAGTCTGGCGTATACTCCTCCCTCTGTACCATGACACCATCTCCGCCATATTACACAGATACAGCGCTATAGGGGAGAGTCTGACGTATACTCCTCCCTCTGTACCATGACACCACCTCCCCCATATTACACAGATACAGCGCTATAGGGGAGAGTCTGGCGTACACTCCTCCCTCTGTACCATGACACCACCTCCCCCATATTACACAGATACAGCGCTATAGGGGAGAGTCTGGCGTATACTCCTCCCTCTGTACCATGACACCACCTCCGCCATATTACCCAGATACAGCGCTATAAGGGAGAGTCTGGAGTATACTCCTCCCTCTGTACCATGACACCACCTCCCCCATATTACACAGATACAGCGTTATAGGGGAGAGTCTGACGTATACTCCTCCCTCTGTACCATGACACCACCTCCCCCATATTACACAGATACAGCGCTATAGGGGAGAGTCTGGCGTATACTCCTCCCTCTGTACCATGACACCACCTCCCCCATATTACACAGATACAGCGTTATAGGGGAGAGTCTGGCGTATACTCCTCCCTCTGTACCATGACACCACCTCCCCCATATTACACAGATACAGCGCTATACGGGAGAGTCTGGCGTATACTCCTCCCTCTGTACCATGACACCACCTCCGCCATATTACACAGATACAGCGCTATAGGGGAGAGTCTGGCGTATACTCCTCCCTCTGTACCATGACACCACCTCCCCCATATTACACAGATACAGCGTTATAGGGGAGAGTCTGGCGTATACTCCTCCCTCTGTACCATGACACCATCTCCCCCATATTACACAGATACAGAGCTATAGGGGAGAGTCTGGCGTATACTCCTCCCTCTGTACCATGACACCACCTCCCCCATATTACACAGATACAGAGCTATTAGGGGAGAGTCTGGCGTATACTCCTCCCTCTGTACCATGACACCACCTCCCCCATATTACACAGATACAGCGCTATAGGGGAGAGTCTGGCGTATACCCCTCCCCCCCTACCCTGACACCACCTCCCCCATATTACACAGATACAGCGCTATAGGGGAGAGTCTGGCGTATACTCCTCCCTCTGTACCATGACACCACCTCCGCCATATTACACAGATACAGCGCTATAAGGGAGAGTCTGGCGTATACTCCTCCCTCTGTACCATGACACCACCTCCCCCATATTACACAGATACAGCGTTATAGGGGAGAGTCTGGCGTATACTCCTCCCTCTGTACCATGACACCACCTCCCCCATATTACACAGATACAGCGCTATAGGGGAGAGTCTGGCGTATACTCCTCCCTCTGTACCATGACACCACCTCCCCCATATTACACAGATACAGCGTTATAGGGGAGAGTCTGGCGTATACTCCTCCCTCTGTACCATGACACCACCTCCCCCATATTACACAGATACAGCGCTATACGGGAGAGTCTGGCGTATACTCCTCCCTCTGTACCATGACACCACCTCCGCCATATTACACAGATACAGCGCTATAGGGGAGAGTCTGGCGTATACTCCTCCCTCTGTACCATGACACCACCTCCCCCATATTACACAGATACAGCGCTATAGGGGAGAGTCTGGCGTATACTCCTCCCTCTGTACCATGACACCACCTCCCCCATATTACACAGATACAGCATTATAGGGGAGAGTCTGGCGTATACTCCTCCCTCTGTACCATGAAACCACCTCCACCATATTACACAGATACAGCGCTATAGGGGAGAGTCTGGCGTATACCCCTCCCCCCGTACCCTGACACCACCTCCCCCATATTACACAGATACAGCGCTATACGGGAGAGTCTGGCGTATACTCCTCCCTCTGTACCATGACACCATCTCCCCCATATTACACAGATACAGCGCTATAGGGGAGAGTCTGGCGTATAGTCCTCCCTCTGTACCATGACACCACCTCCCCCATATTACACAGATGCAGCGCTATACGGGAGAGTCTGGCGTATACTCCTCCCTCTGTACCATGACACCATCTCCCCCATATTACACAGATACAGAGCTATAGGGGAGAGTCTGGCGTATACTCCTCCCTCTGTACCATGACACCACCTCCCCCATATTACACAGATACAGCGCTATAGGGGAGAGTCTGGCGTATACTGCTCCCTCTGTACCATGACACCACCTCCGCCATATTACACAGATACAGCGCTATAGGGGAGAGTCTGGCGTATACTCCTCCCTCTGTACCATGACACCACCTCCCCCATATTACACAGATACAGCGCTATAGGGGAGAGTCTGGCGTATGCTCCTCCCTCTGTACCATGACACCACCTCCGCCATATTACACAGCTACAGCGCTATAGGGGAGAGTCTGGCGTATACTCCTCCCTCTGTACCATGACACCATCTCCGCCATATTACACAGATACAGCGCTATAGGGGAGAGTCTGACGTATACTCCTCCCTCTGTACCATGACACCATCTCCCCCATATTACACAGATACAGCGCTATAGGGGAGAGTCTGGCGTATACTCCTCCCTCTGTACCATGACACCACCTCCCCCATATTACACAGATACAGCGCTATAGGGGAGAGTCTGGCGTATACTCCTCCCTCTGTACCATGACACCACCTCCGCCATATTACACAGATACAGCGCTATAAGGGAGAGTCTGGCGTATACTCCTCCCTCTGTACCATGACACCACCTCCCCCATATTACACAGATACAGCGTTATAGGGGAGAGTCTGGCGTATACTCCTCCCTCTGTACCATGACACCACCTCCCCCATATTACACAGATACAGCGCTATAGGGGAGAGTCTGGCGTATACTCCTCCCTCTGTACCATGACACCACCTCCCCCATATTACACAGATACAGCGCTATAGGGGAGAGTCTGGCGTATACTCCTCCCTCTGTACCATGACACCACCTCCCCCATATTACACAGATACAGCGCTATAGGGGAGAGTCTGGCGTATACTCCTCCCTCTGTACCATGACACCACCTCCCTCTTATTACACAGATACAGCGCTATAGGGGAGAGTCTGGCGTATACTCCTCCCTCTGTACCATGACACCACCTCCCCCATATTACACAGATACAGCGCTATACGGGAGAGTCTGGCGTATACTCCTCCCTCTGTACCATGACACCACCTCCGCCATATTACACAGATACAGCGCTATAGGGGAGAGTCTGGCGTATACTCCTCCCTCTGTACCATGACACCACCTCCCCCATATTACACAGATACAGCGTTATAGGGGAGAGTCTGGCGTATACTCCTCCCTCTGTACCATGACACCATCTCCCCCATATTACACAGATACAGAGCTATAGGGGAGAGTCTGGCGTATACTCCTCCCTCTGTACCATGACACCACCTCCCCCATATTACACAGATACAGCGCTATAGGGGAGAGTCTGGCTTATACTCCTCCCTCTGTACCATGAAACCACCTCCGCCATATTACACAGATACAGCGCTATAGGGGAGAGTCTGGCGTATACCCCTCCCCCCCTACCCTGACACCACCTCCCCCATATTACACAGATACAGCGCTATACGGGAGAGTCTGGCGTATACTCCTCCCTCTGTACCATGACACCATCTCCCCCATATTACACAGATACAGCGCTATAGGGGAGAGTCTGGCGTATAGTCCTCCCTCTGTACCATGACACCACCTCCCCCATATTACACAGATGCAGCGCTATACGGGAGAGTCTGGCGTATACTCCTCCCTCTGTACCATGACACCATCTCCCCCATATTACACAGATACAGCGCTATAGGGGAGAGTCTGGCGTATACTCCTCCCTCTGTACCATGACACCACCTCCCCCATATTACACAGATACAGCGCTATAGGGGAGAGTCTGGCGTATACTCCTCCCTCTGTACCATGACACCACCTCCCCCATATTACACAGATACAGCGCTATACGGGAGAGTCTGGCATATACTCCTCCCTCTGTACCATGATACCACCTCCCCCATATTACACAGATACAGCGCTATAGGGGAGAGTCTGGCGTATACTGCTCCCTCTGTACCATGACAGCACCTCCGCCATATTACACAGATACAGCGCTATAGGGGAGAGTCTGGCGTATACTCCTCCCTCTGTACCATGACACCACCTCCCCCATATTACACAGATACAGCGCTAAAGGGGAGAGTCTGGCGTATACTCCTCCCTCTGTACCATGACACCATCTCCGCCATATTACACAGATACAGCGCTATAGGGGAGAGTCTGGCGTATACTCCTCCCTCTGTACCATGACACCATCTCCGCCATATTACACAGATACAGCGCTATAGGGGAGAGTCTGGCGTATACTCCTCCCTCTGTACCATGACACCATCTCCGCCATATTACACAGATACAGCGCTATAGGGGAGAGTCTGGCGTATACTCCTCCCTCTGTACCATGACACCACCTCCCCCATATTACACAGATACAGCGCTATAGGGGAGAGTCTGGCGTATACTCCTCCCTCTGTACCATGACACCACCTCCGCCATATTACACAGATACAGCGCTATAGTGGAGAGTCTGGTGTATACTCCTCCCTCTGTACCATGACACCTCTTCCACCATATTACACAGATACAGCGCTATAGGGGAGAGTCTGGCGTATACTCCTCCCTCTGTACCCTGACACCACCTCCCCCATATTACACAGATACAGCGCTATAGGGGAGAGTCTGGCGTATACTCCTCCCTCTGTACCATGACACCTCCTCCGCCATATTACACAGATACAGCGCTATAGGGGAGAGTCTGGCGTATACTCCTCCCTCTGTACCATGACACCACCTCCCCCATATTACACAGATACAGCGCTATAGGGGAGAGTCTGGCGTATACTCCTCCCTCTGTACCATGACACGACCTCCCCCATATTACACAGATACATCGCTATAGGGGAGAGTCTGGCGTATACTCCTCCCTCTGTACCCTGACACCAGCTCCGCCATATTACACAGATACAGCGCTATAGGGGAGAGTCTGGCGTATACTCCTCCCTCTGTACCCTGACACCACCTCCCCCATATTACACAGATACAGCGTTATAGGGGAGAGTCTGGCGTATACTCCTCCCTCTGTACCCTGACACCACCTCCCCCATATTACACAGATACAGCGCTATAGGGGAGAGTTTGGCGTATACTCCTCCTTCTGTACCCTGACACCACCTCCCCCATATTACACAGATACAGCGCTATAGGGGAGAGTCTGGCGTATACTCCTCCCTCTGTACCATGAAACCACCTCCGCCATATTACACAGATACAGCGCTATAGGGGAGAGACTGGCGTATACCCCTTCCCCCTACCCTGACACCACCTCCCCCATATTACACAGATACAGCGCTATACGGGAGAGTCTGGCGTATACTCCTCCCTCTGTACCATGACACCACCTCCCCCATATTACACAGATACAGCGCTATAGGGGAGAGTCTGGCGTATACTCCTCCCTCTGTACCATGACACCACCTCCGCCATATTACACAGATACAGCGCTATAGTGGAGAGTCTGGCGTATACTCCTCCCTCTGTACCATGACACCTCTTCCACCATATTACACAGATACAGCGCTATAGGGGAGAGTCTGGCGTATACTCCTCCCTCTGTACCCTGACACCACCTCCCCCATATTACACAGATACAGCGCTATAGGGGAGAGTCTGGCGTATACTCCTCCCTCTGTACCATGACACCTCCTCCGCCATTTTACACAGATACAGCGCTATAGGGGAGAGTCTGGCGTATACTCCTCCCTCTGTACCATGACACCACCTCCGCCATATTACACAGATACAGCGCTATAGGGGAGAGTCTTGCGTATACTCCTCCCTCTGTACCATGACACGACCTCCCCCATATTACACAGATACAGCGCTATAGGGGAGAGTCTGGCGTATACTCCTCCCTCTGTACCCTGACACCCCCTCCCCCATATTACACAGATACAGCGCTATAGGGGAGAGTCTGGCGTATACTCCTCCCTCTGTACCCTGACAGCACCTCCCCCATATTACACAGATACAGCGCTATAGGGGAGAGTCTGGCGTATACTCCTCCCTCTGTACCATGACACGAACTCCCCCATATTACAAAGATACAGCACTATACGGGAGAGTCTGGCGTATACTCCTCCCTCTGTACCCTATCACCACCTCCCCCATATTACACAGATACAGCGCTATAGGAAAGAGTCTGGCGTATACTCCTCCCTCTGTACCCTGACACCACCTCCCCCATATTACACAGATACAGCGTTATAGGGGAGAGTCTGGCGTATACTCCTCCCTCTGTACCATGACACCACCTCCCCCATATTACACAGATACAGCGCTATAGGGGAGAGTCTGGCGTATACTCCTCCCTCTGTACCATGACACCACCTCCCCCATATTACACAGATACAGCGCTATAGGGGAGAGTCTGGCGTATACTCCTCCCTCTGTACCCTGACACCACCTCCCCCATATTACACAGATACAGCGCTATAGGGGAGAGTCTGGCGTATACTCCTCCCTCTGTACCATGAAACCACATCCGCCATATTACACAGATACAGCGCTATAGGGGAGAGTCTGGCGTATACCCCTCCCCCCTACCCTGACACCACCTCCCCCATATTACACAGATACAGCGCTATACGGGAGAGTCTGGCGTATACTCCTCCCTCTGTACCATGACACCATCTCCCCCATATTACACAGATACAGCGCTATAGGGGAGAGTCTGGCGTATACTCCTCCCTCTGTACACTGACACCACCTCCACCATATTACACAGATACAGCGCTATAGGAGAGAGTCTGGCGTATACTCCTCCCTCTGTACCCTGACACCACCTCCGCCATATTACACAGATACAGCGCTATAGGGGAGAGTCTGGCGTATACTCCTCCCTCTGCACCCTGACACCACCTCCCCCATATTACACAGATACAGCGCTATAGGGGAGAGTCTGGCGTATGCTCCTCCCTCTGTACCATGACACCACCTCCCCCATATTACACAGATACAGCGCTATAGGGGAGAGTCTGGCGTATACTCCTCCCTCTGTACCCTGACACCACCTCCCCCATTTTACACAGATACAGCGCTATAGGGGAGAGTCTGGCGTATACTCCTCCCTCTGTACCCTGACACCACCTCCCCCATATTACACAGATACAGCGCTATAGGGGAGAGTCTGGCGTATACTCCTCCCTCTGTACCATGACACCATCTCCGCCATATTACACAGATACAGTGCTATAGGGGAGAGTCTGGCGTATACTCCTCCCTCTGTACCATGACACCACCTCCCCCATATTACACAGATACAGCGCTATAGGGGTGAGTCTGGCGTATACTCCTCCCTCTGTACCATGACACCACATCCCCCATATTACACAGATACAGCGCTATAGGGGAGAGTCTGGCATATACTCCTCCCTCTGTACCATGACACCAGCTCCTCCATATTACACATATACAGCGCTATAGGGGAGAGTCTGGCGTATACTCCTCCCTCTGTACCCTGACACCACCTCCCCCATATTACAGAGATACAGCGCTATAGGAGAGTCTGGCGTATACTCCTCCCTCTGTACCCTGACACCACCTCTCCCATATTACACAGATACAGAGCTATAGGGGAGAATCTCGCGTATACTCCTCCCTCTGTACCATGACACCACCTCCCCCATATTACAGAGATACAGCGCTATAGGGGAGAGTCTGGCGTATACTCCTCCCTCTGTACCATGACACCACCTCCCCCATATTACACAGATACAGCGCTATAGGGGAGAGTCTGGCGTATACTGCTCCCTCTGTACCATGACAGCACCTCCCCCATATTACACAGATACAGAGCTATAGGGGAGAGTCTGGCGTATACTCCTCCCTCTGTACCATGACACCACCTCCCCCATATTACACAGATACAGCGCTATAGGGGAGAGTCTGGCGTATACTGCTCCCTCTGTACCATGACAGCACCTCCGCCATATTACACAGATACAGCGCTATAGGGGAGAGTCTGGCGTATACTCCTCCCTCTGTACCATGACACCACCTCCCCCATATTACACAGATACAGCGCTATAGGGGAGAGTCTGGCGTATGCTCCTCCCTCTGTACCATGACACCACCTCCGCCATATTACACAGTTACAGCGCTATAGGGGAGAGTCTGGCGTATACTCCTCCCTCTGTACCATGACACCATCTCCGCCATATTACACAGATACAGCGCTATAGGGGAGAGTCTGGCGTATACTCCTCCCTCTGTACCATGACACCACCTCCCCCATATTACACAGATACAGCGCTATAGGGGAGAGTCTGGCGTATACTCCTCCCTCTGTACCCTGACACCACCTCCCCCATATTACACAGATACAGCGCTATAGGGGAGAGTCTGGCGTATACTCCTCCCTCTGTACCATGACACCACCTCCCCCATATTACACAGATACAGCGCTATAGGGGAGAGTCTGGCGTATACTCCTCCCTCTATACCATGACACCACCTCCGCCATATTACACAGATACAGCGCTATAGTGGAGAGTCTGGCGTATACTCCTCCCTCTGTACCATGACACCTCTTCCACCATATTACACAGATACAGCGTTATAGGGGAGAGTCTGGCGTATACTCCTCCCTCTGTACCATGACACCTCTTCCACCATATTACACAGATACAGCGCTATAGGGGAGAGTCTGGCGTATACTCCTCCCTCTGTACCATGACACCTCTTCCACCATATTACACAGATACAGCGCTATAGGGGAGAGTCTGGCGTATACTCCTCCCTCTGTACCCTGACACCACCTCCCCCATATTACACAGATACAGCGCTATAGGGGAGAGTCTGGCGTATACTCCTCCCTCTGTACCATGACACCACCTCCCCCATATTACACAGATACAGAGCTATAGGGGAGAGTCTGGCGTATACTCCTCCCTCTGTACCCTGACAACACCTCCCCCATATTACACAGATACAGCGCTATAGGGGAGAGTCTGGCGTATACTCCTCCCTCTGTACCATGACACCACCTCCCCCATATTATACAGATACAGCGCTATAGGGGAGAGTCTGGCGTATACTCCTCCCTCTGTACAATGACACCTCCTCCGCCATATTACACAGATACAGCGCTATAGGGGAGAGTCTGGCGTATACTCCTCCCTCTGTACCATGACACCACCTCCGCCATATTACACAGATACAGCGCTATAGGGGAGAGTCTGGCGTATACTCCTCCCTCTGTACCCTGACACCACCTCCCCCATATTACACAGATACAGCGCTATAGGGGAGAGTCTGGTGTATACTCCTCCCTCTGTACCATGACACCATCTCCCCCATATTACACAGATACAGCGCTATAGGGGAGAGTCTGGCGTATACTCCTCCCTCTGTACCATGACACCACCTCCCCCATATTACACAGATACAGCGCTATAGGGGTGAGTCTGGCGTATACTCCTCCCTCTGCACCCTGACACCACCTCCCCCATATTACACAGATACAGCGCTATAGGGGAGAGTCTGGCGTATGCTCATCCCTCTGTACCATGACACCACCTCCCCCATATTACACAGATACAGCGCTATAGGGGAGAGTCTGGCGTATACTCCTCCCTCTGTACCATGACACCACCTCCCCCATATTACACAGATACAGCGCTATAGGGGAGAGTCTGGCGTATACTCCTCCCTCTGTACCATGACACCACCTCCGCCATATTACACAGATACAGCGCTATAGGGGAGAGTCTGGCGTATACTCCTCCCTCTGTACCCTGACACCACCTCCGCCATATTACACAGATACAGCGCTATAGGGGAGAGTCTGGCGTATACTCCTCCCTCTGTACCATGACACCATCTCCCCCATATTACACAGATACAGAGCTATAGGGGAGAGTCTGGCGTATACTCCTCCCTCTGTACCATGACACCACCTCCCCCATATTACACAGATACAGCGCTATAGGGGTGAGTCTGGCGTATACTCCTCCCTCTGTACCATGACACCACATCCCCCATATTACACAGATACAGCGCTATAGGGGAGAGTCTGGCATATACTCCTCCCTCTGTACCATGACACCACCTCCTCCATATTACACATATACAGCGCTATAGGGGAGAGTCTGGCGTATACTCCTCCCTCTGTACCCTGACACCACCTCCCCCATATTACAGAGATACAGCGCTATAGGAGAGTCTGGCGTATACTCCTCCCTCTGTACCATGACACCATCTCCCCCATATTACACAGATACAGAGCTATAGGGGAGAGTCTGGCGTATACTCCTCCCTCTGTACCATGACACCACCTCCCCCATATTACACAGATACAGCGCTATAGGGGAGAGTCTGGCGTATACTCCTCCCTCTGTACCATGACACCACCTCCCCCATATTACACAGATACAGCGCTATAGGGGAGAGTCTGGTGTATGCTCCTCCCTCTGTACCATGACACCACCTCCGCCATATTACACAGCTACAGCGCTATAGGGGAGAGTCTGGCGTATACTCCTCCCTCTGTACCATGACACCATCTCCGCCATATTACACAGATACAGCGCTATAGGGGAGAGTCTGACGTATACTCCTCCCTCTGTACCATGACACCACCTCCCCCATATTACACAGATACAGCGCTATAGGGGAGAGTCTGGCGTATACTCCTCCCTCTGTACCATGACACCACCTCCCCCATATTACACAGATACAGCGCTATAGGGGAGAGTCTGGCGTATACTCCTCCCTCTGTACCATGACACCACCTCCGCCATATTACCCAGATACAGCGCTATAAGGGAGAGTCTGGCGTATACTCCTCCCTCTGTACCATGACACCACCTCCCCCATATTACACAGATACAGCGTTATAGGGGAGAGTCTGGCGTATACTCCTCCCTCTGTACCATGACACCACCTCCCCCATATTACACAGATACAGCGCTATAGGGGAGAGTCTGGCGTATACTCCTCCCTCTGTACCATGACACCACCTCCCCCATATTACACAGATACAGCGTTATAGGGGAGAGTCTGGCGTATACTCCTCCCTCTGTACCATGACACCACCTCCCCCATATTACACAGATACAGCGCTATACGGGAGAGTCTGGCGTATACTCCTCCCTCTGTACCATGACACCACCTCCGCCATATTACACAGATACAGTGCTATAGGGGAGAGTCTGGCGTATACTCCTCCCTCTGTACCATGACACCACCTCCCCCATATTACACAGATACAGCGTTATAGGGGAGAGTCTGGCGTATACTCCTCCCTCTGTACCATGACACCATCTCCCCCATATTACACAGATACAGAGCTATAGGGGAGAGTCTGGCGTATACTCCTCCCTCTGTACCCTGACACCACCTCCCCCATATTACACAGATACAGAGCTATTAGGGGAGAGTCTGGCGTATACTCCTCCCTCTGTACCATGACACCACCTCCCCCATATTACAAAGATACAGCGCTATAGGGGAGAGTCTGGCGTATACTCCTCCCTCTGTACCATGAAACCACCTCCCCCATATTACACAGATACAGCGCTATAGGGGAGAGTCTGGCGTATACCCCTCCCCCCGTACCCTGACACCACCTCCCCCATATTACACAGATACAGCGCTATACGGGAGAGTCTGGCGTATACTCCTCCCTCTGTACCATGACACCATCTCCCCCATATTACACAGATACAGAGCTATAGGGGAGAGTCTGGCGTATACTCCTCCCTCTGTACCATGACACCACCTCCCCCATATTACACAGATACAGCGCTATAGGGGAGAGTCTGGCGTATACTGCTCCCTCTGTACCATGACAGCACCTCCGCCATATTACACAGATACAGCGCTATAGGGGAGAGTCTGGCGTATACTCCTCCCTCTGTACCATGACACCACCTCCCCCATATTACACAGATACAGCGCTATAGGGGAGAGTCTGGCGTATGCTCCTCCCTCTGTACCATGACACCACCTCCGCCATATTACACAGCTACAGCGCTATAGGGGAGAGTCTGGCGTATACTCCTCCCTCTGTACCATGACACCATCTCCGCCATATTACACAGATACAGCGCTATAGGGGAGAGTCTGACGTATACTCCTCCCTCTGTACCATGACACCACCTCCCCCATATTACACAGATACAGCGCTATAGGGGAGAGTCTGGCGTACACTCCTCCCTCTGTACCATGACACCACCTCCCCCATATTACACAGATACAGCGCTATAGGGGAGAGTCTGGCGTATACTCCTCCCTCTGTACCATGACACCACCTCCGCCATATTACCCAGATACAGCGCTATAAGGGAGAGTCTGGAGTATACTCCTCCCTCTGTACCATGACACCACCTCCCCCATATTACACAGATACAGCGTTATAGGGGAGAGTCTGGCGTATACTCCTCCCTCTGTACCATGACACCACCTCCCCCATATTACACAGATACAGCGCTATAGGGGAGAGTCTGGCGTATACTCCTCCCTCTGTACCATGACACCACCTCCCCCATATTACACAGATACAGCGTTATAGGGGAGAGTCTGGCGTATACTCCTCCCTCTGTACCATGACACCACCTCCCCCATATTACACAGATACAGCGCTATACGGGAGAGTCTGGCGTATACTCCTCCCTCTGTACCATGACACCACCTCCGCCATATTACACAGATACAGCGCTATAGGGGAGAGTCTGGCGTATACTCCTCCCTCTGTACCATGACACCACCTCCCCCATATTACACAGATACAGCGTTATAGGGGAGAGTCTGGCGTATACTCCTCCCTCTGTACCATGACACCATCTCCCCCATATTACACAGATACAGAGCTATAGGGGAGAGTCTGGCGTATACTCCTCCCTCTGTACCCTGACACCACCTCCCCCATATTACACAGATACAGAGCTATTAGGGGAGAGTCTGGCGTATACCCCTCCCCCCCTACCCTGACACCACCTCCCCCATATTACACAGATACAGCGCTATAGGGGAGAGTCTGGCGTATACTCCTCCCTCTGTACCATGACACCACCTCCGCCATATTACACAGATACAGCGCTATAAGGGAGAGTCTGGCGTATACTCCTCCCTCTGTACCATGACACCACCTCCCCCATATTACACAGATACAGCGTTATAGGGGAGAGTCTGGCGTATACTCCTCCCTCTGTACCATGACACCATCTCCCCCATATTACACAGATACAGAGCTATAGGGGAGAGTCTGGCGTATACTCCTCCCTCTGTACCATGACACCACCTCCCCCATATTACACAGATACAGCGCTATAGGGGAGAGTCTGGCGTATACCCCTCCCCCCCTACCCTGACACCACCTCCCCCATATTACACAGATACAGCGCTATAGGGGAGAGTCTGGCGTATACTCCTCCCTCTGTACCATGACACCACCTCCGCCATATTACACAGATACAGCGCTATAAGGGAGAGTCTGGCGTATACTCCTCCCTCTGTACCATGACACCACCTCCCCCATATTACACAGATACAGCGTTATAGGGGAGAGTCTGGCGTATACTCCTCCCTCTGTACCATGACACCACCTCCCCCATATTACACAGATACAGCGCTATAGGGGAGAGTCTGGCGTATACTCCTCCCTCTGTACCATGACACCACCTCCCCCATATTACACAGATACAGCGTTATAGGGGAGAGTCTGGCGTATACTCCTCCCTCTGTACCATGACACCACCTCCCCCATATTACACAGATACAGCGCTATACGGGAGAGTCTGGCGTATACTCCTCCCTCTGTACCATGACACCACCTCCGCCATATTACACAGATACAGCGCTATAGGGGAGAGTCTGGCGTATACTCCTCCCTCTGTACCATGACACCACCTCCCCCATATTACACAGATACAGCATTATAGGGGAGAGTCTGGCGTATACTCCTCCCTCTGTACCATGACACCATCTCCCCCATATTACACAGATACAGAGCTATAGGGGAGAGTCTGGCGTATACTCCTCCCTCTGTACCCTGACACCACCTCCCCCATATTACACAGATACAGAGCTATTAGGGGAGAGTCTGGCGTATACTCCTCCCTCTGTACCATGACACCACCTCCCCCATATTACACAGATACAGCGCTATAGGGGAGAGTCTGGCGTATACTCCTCCCTCTGTACCATGAAACCACCTCCACCATATTACACAGATACAGCGCTATAGGGGACAGTCTGGCGTATACCCCTCCCCCCCGTACCCTGACACCACCTCCCCCATATTACACAGATACAGCGCTATACGGGAGAGTCTGGCGTATACTCCTCCCTCTGTACCATGACACCATCTCCCCCATATTACACAGATACAGCGCTATAGGGGAGAGTCTGGCGTATAGTCCTCCCTCTGTACCATGACACCACCTCCCCCATATTACACAGATGCAGCGCTATACGGGAGAGTCTGGCGTATACTCCTCCCTCTGTACCATGACACCATCTCCCCCATATTACACAGATACAGAGCTATAGGGGAGAGTCTGGCGTATACTCCTCCCTCTGTACCATGACACCACCTCCCCCATATTACACAGATACAGCGCTATAGGGGAGAGTCTGGCGTATACTGCTCCCTCTGTACCATGACACCACCTCCGCCATATTACACAGATACAGCGCTATAGGGGAGAGTCTGGCGTATACTCCTCCCTCTGTACCATGACACCACCTCCCCCATATTACACAGATACAGCGCTATAGGGGAGAGTCTGGCGTATGCTCCTCCCTCTGTACCATGACACCACCTCCGCCATATTACACAGCTACAGCGCTATAGGGGAGAGTCTGGCGTATACTCCTCCCTCTGTACCATGACACCATCTCCGCCATATTACACAGATACAGCGCTATAGGGGAGAGTCTGACGTATACTCCTCCCTCTGTACCATGACACCATCTCCCCCATATTACACAGATACAGCGCTATAGGGGAGAGTCTGGCGTATACTCCTCCCTCTGTACCATGACACCACCTCCCCCATATTACACAGATACAGCGCTATAGGGGAGAGTCTGGCGTATACTCCTCCCTCTGTACCATGACACCACCTCCGCCATATTACACAGATACAGCGCTATAAGGGAGAGTCTGGCGTATACTCCTCCCTCTGTACCATGACACCACCTCCCCCATATTACACAGATACAGCGTTATAGGGGAGAGTCTGGCGTATACTCCTCCCTCTGTACCATGACACCACCTCCCCCATATTACACAGATACAGCGCTATAGGGGAGAGTCTGGCGTATACTCCTCCCTCTGTACCATGACACCACCTCCCCCATATTACACAGATACAGCGTTATAGGGGAGAGTCTGGCGTATACTCCTCCCTCTGTACCATGACACCACCTCCCTCTTATTACACAGATACAGCGCTATAGGGGAGAGTCTGGCGTATACTCCTCCCTCTGTACCATGACACCACCTCCCCCATATTACACAGATACAGCGCTATACGGGAGAGTCTGGCGTATACTCCTCCCTCTGTACCATGACACCACCTCCGCCATATTACACAGATACAGCGCTATAGGGGAGAGTCTGGCGTATACTCCTCCCTCTGTACCATGACACCACCTCCCCCATATTACACAGATACAGCGTTATAGGGGAGAGTCTGGCGTATACTCCTCCCTCTGTACCATGACACCATCTCCCCCATATTACACAGATACAGAGCTATAGGGGAGAGTCTGGCGTATACTCCTCCCTCTGTACCATGACACCACCTCCCCCATATTACACAGATACAGCGCTATAGGGGAGAGTCTGGCTTATACTCCTCCCTCTGTACCATGAAACCACCTCCGCCATATTACACAGATACAGCGCTATAGGGGAGAGTCTGGCGTATACCCCTCCCCCCCTACCCTGACACCACCTCCCCCATATTACACAGATACAGCGCTATACGGGAGAGTCTGGCGTATACTCCTCCCTCTGTACCATGACACCATCTCCCCCATATTACACAGATACAGCGCTATAGGGGAGAGTCTGGCGTATAGTCCTCCCTCTGTACCATGACACCACCTCCCCCATATTACACAGATGCAGCGCTATACGGGAGAGTCTGGCGTATACTCCTCCCTCTGTACCATGACACCATCTCCCCCATATTACACAGATACAGTGCTATAGGGGAGAGTCTGGCGTATACTCCTCCCTCTGTACCATGACACCACCTCCCCCATATTACACAGATACAGCGCTATAGGGGAGAGTCTGGCGTATACTCCTCCCTCTGTACCATGACACCACCTCCCCCATATTACACAGATACAGCGCTATACGGGAGAGTCTGGCATATACTCCTCCCTCTGTACCATGATACCACCTCCCCCATATTACACAGATACAGCGCTATAGGGGAGAGTCTGGCGTATACTGCTCCCTCTGTACCATGACAGCACCTCCGCCATATTACACAGATACAGCGCTATAGGGGAGAGTCTGGCGTATACTCCTCCCTCTGTACCATGACACCACCTCCCCCATATTACACAGATACAGCGCTAAAGGGGAGAGTCTGGCGTATACTCCTCCCTCTGTACCATGACACCATCTCCGCCATATTACACAGATACAGCGCTATAGGGGAGAGTCTGGCGTATACTCCTCCCTCTGTACCATGACACCATCTCCGCCATATTACACAGATACAGCGCTATAGGGGAGAGTCTGGCGTATACTCCTCCCTCTGTACCATGACACCACCTCCCCCATATTACACAGATACAGCGCTATAGGGGAGAGTCTGGCGTATACTCCTCCCTCTGTACCATGACACCACCTCCGCCATATTACACAGATACAGCGCTATAGTGGAGAGTCTGGTGTATACTCCTCCCTCTGTACCATGACATCTCTTCCACCATATTACACAGATACAGCGCTATAGGGGAGAGTCTGGCGTATACTCCTCCCTCTGTACCCTGACACCACCTCCCCCATATTACACAGATACAGCGCTATAGGGGAGAGTCTGGCGTATACTCCTCCCTCTGTACCATGACACCTCCTCCGCCATATTACACAGATACAGCGCTATAGGGGAGAGTCTGGCGTATACTCCTCCCTCTGTACCATGACACCACCTCCCCCATATTACACAGATACAGCGCTATAGGGGAGAGTCTGGCGTATACTCCTCCCTCTGTACCATGACACGACCTCCCCCATATTACACAGATACATCGCTATAGGGGAGAGTCTGGCGTATACTCCTCCCTCTGTACCCTGACACCACCTCCCCCATATTACACAGATACAGCGTTATAGGGGAGAGTCTGGCGTATACTCCTCCCTCTGTACCCTGACACCACCTCCCCCATATTACACAGATACAGCGCTATAGGGGAGAGTTTGGCGTATACTCCTCCTTCTGTACCCTGACACCACCTCCCCCATATTACACAGATACAGCGCTATAGGGGAGAGTCTGGCGTATACTCCTCCCTCTGTACCATGAAACCACCTCCGCCATATTACACAGATACAGCGCTATAGGGGAGAGTCTGGCGTATACCCCTTCCCCCTACCCTGACACCACCTCCCCCATATTACACAGATACAGCGCTATACGGGAGAGTCTGGCGTATACTCCTCCCTCTGTACCATGACACCACCTCCCCCATATTACACAGATACAGCGCTATAGGGGAGAGTCTGGCGTATACTCCTCCCTCTGTACCATGACACCACCTCCGCCATATTACACAGATACAGCGCTATAGTGGAGAGTCTGGCGTATACTCCTCCCTCTGTACCATGACACCTCTTCCACCATATTACACAGATACAGCGCTATAGGGGAGAGTCTGGCGTATACTCCTCCCTCTGTACCCTGACACCACCTCCCCCATATTACACAGATACAGCGCTATAGGGGAGAGTCTGGCGTATACTCCTCCCTCTGTACCATGACACCTCCTCCGCCATTTTACACAGATACAGCGCTATAGGGGAGAGTCTGGCGTATACTCCTCCCTCTGTACCATGACACCACCTCCGCCATATTACACAGATACAGCGCTATAGGGGAGAGTCTTGCGTATACTCCTCCCTCTGTACCATGACACGACCTTCCCCATATTACACAGATACAGCGCTATAGGGGAGAGTCTGGCGTATACTCCTCCCTCTGTACCCTGACACCCCCTCCCCCATATTACACAGATACAGCGCTATAGGGGAGAGTCTGGCGTATACTCCTCCCTCTGTACCCTGACAGCACCTCCCCCATATTACACAGATACAGCGCTATAGGGGAGAGTCTGGCGTATACTCCTCCCTCTGTACCATGACACGAACTCCCCCATATTACACAGATACAGCACTATACGGGAGAGTCTGGCGTATACTCCTCCCTCTGTACCCTATCACCACCTCCCCCATATTACACAGATACAACGCTATAGGAGAGAGTCTGGCGTATACTCCTCCCTCTGTACCCTGACACCACCTCCCCCATATTACACAGATACAGCGTTATAGGGGAGAGTCTGGCGTATACTCCTCCCTCTGTACCATGACACCACCTCCCCCATATTACACAGATACAGCGCTATAGGGGAGAGTCTGGCGTATACTCCTCCCTCTGTACCATGACACCACCTCCCCCATATTACACAGATACAGCGCTATAGGGGAGAGTCTGGCGTATACTCCTCCCTCTGTACCCTGACACCACCTCCCCCATATTACACAGATACAGCGCTATAGGGGAGAGTCTGGCGTATACTCCTCCCTCTGTACCATGAAACCACCTCCGCCATATTACACAGATACAGCGCTATAGGGGAGAGTCTGGCGTATACCCCTCCCCCCTACCCTGACACCACCTCCCCCATATTACACAGATACAGCGCTATACGGGAGAGTCTGGCGTATACTCCTCCCTCTGTACCATGACACCATCTCCCCCATATTACACAGATACAGCGCTATAGGGGAGAGTCTGGCGTATACTCCTCCCTCTGTACACTGACACCACCTCCACCATATTACACAGATACAGCGCTATAGGAGAGAGTCTGGCGTATACTCCTCCCTCTGTACCCTGACACCACCTCCGCCATATTACACAGATACAGCGCTATAGGGGAGAGTCTGGCGTATACTCCTCCCTCTGCACCCTGACACCACCTCCCCCATATTACACAGATACAGCGCTATAGGGGAGAGTCTGGCGTATGCTCCTCCCTCTGTACCATGACACCACCTCCCCCATATTACACAGATACAGCGCTATAGGGGAGAGTCTGGCGTATACTCCTCCCTCTGTACCATGACACCACCTCCCCCATATTACACATATACAGCGCTATAAAGGAGAGTCTGGCATATACTCCTCCCTCTGTACCCTGACACCACCTCCCCCATTTTACACAGATACAGCGCTATAGGGGAGAGTCTGGCGTATACTCCTCCCTCTGTACCCTGACACCACCTCCCCCATATTACACAGATACAGCGCTATAGGGGAGAGTCTGGCGTATACTCCTCCCTCTGTACCATGACACCATCTCCGCCATATTACACAGATACAGTGCTATAGGGGAGAGTCTGGCGTATACTCCTCCCTCTGTACCATGACACCACCTCCGCCATATTACACAGATACAGCGCTATAGGGGAGAGTCTGGCGTATACTCCTCCCTCTGTACCCTGACACCACCTCCGCCATATTACACAGATACAGCGCTAGAGGGGAGAGTCTGGCGTATACTCCTCCCTCTGTACCATGACACCATCTCCCCCATATTACACAGATACAGAGCTATAGGGGAGAGTCTGGCGTATACTCCTCCCTCTGTACCATGACACCACCTCCCCCATATTACACAGATACAGCGCTATAGGGGTGAGTCTGGCGTATACTCCTCCCTCTGTACCATGACACCACATCCCCCATATTACACAGATACAGCGCTATAGGGGAGAGTCTGGCATATACTCCTCCCTCTGTACCATGACACCAGCTCCTCCATATTACACATATACAGCGCTATAGGGGAGAGTCTGGCGTATACTCCTCCCTCTGTACCCTGACACCACCTCCCCCATATTACAGAGATACAGCGCTATAGGAGAGTCTGGCGTATACTCCTCCCACTGTACCCTGACACCACCTCTCCCATATTACACAGATACAGAGCTATAGGGGAGAATCTCGCGTATACTCCTCCCTCTGTACCATGACACCACCTCCCCCATATTACAGAGATACAGCGCTATAGGGGAGAGTCTGGCGTATACTCCTCCCTCTGTACCATGACACCACCTCCCCCATATTACACAGATACAGCGCTATAGGGGAGAGTCTGGCGTATACTGCTCCCTCTGTACCATGACAGCACCTCCCCCATATTACACAGATACAGAGCTATAGGGGAGAGTCTGGCGTATACTCCTCCCTCTGTACCATGACACCACCTCCCCCATATTACACAGATACAGCGCTATAGGGGAGAGTCTGGCGTATACTGCTCCCTCTGTACCATGACAGCACCTCCGCCATATTACACAGATACAGCGCTATAGGGGAGAGTCTGGCGTATACTCCTCCCTCTGTACCATGACACCACCTCCCCCATATTACACAGATAGAGCGCTATAGGGGAGAGTCTGGCGTATGCTCCTCCCTCTGTACCATGACACCACCTCCGCCATATTACACAGTTACAGCGCTATAGGGGAGAGTCTGGCATATACTCCTCCCTCTGTACCATGACACCATCTCCGCCATATTACACAGATACAGCGCTATAGGGGAGAGTCTGGCGTATACTCCTCCCTCTGTACCATGACACCACCTCCCCCATATTACACAGATACAGCGCTATAGGGGAGAGTCTGGCGTATACTCCTCCCTCTGTACCCTGACACCACCTCCCCCATATTACACAGATACAGCGCTATAGGGGAGAGTCTGGCGTATACTCCTCCCTCTGTACCATGACACCACCTCCCCCATATTACACAGATACAGCGCTATAGGGGAGAGTCTGGCGTATACTCCTCCCTCTATACCATGACACCACCTCCGCCATATTACACAGATACAGCGCTATAGTGGAGAGTCTGGCGTATACTCCTCCCTCTGTACCATGACACCTCTTCCACCATATTACACAGATACAGCGTTATAGGGGAGAGTCTGGCGTATACTCCACCCTCTGTACCATGACACCTCTTCCACCATATTACACAGATACAGCGCTATAGGGGAGAGTCTGGCGTATACTCCTCCCTCTGTACCATGACACCTCTTCCACCATATTACACAGATACAGCGCTATAGGGGAGAGTCTGGCGTATACTCCTCCCTCTGTACCCTGACACCACCTCCCCCATATTACACAGATACAGCGCTATAGGGGAGAGTCTGGCGTATACTCCTCCCTCTGTACCATGACACCACCTCCCCCATATTACACAGATACAGAGCTATAGGGGAGAGTCTGGCGTATACTCCTCCCTCTGTACCCTGACAACACCTCCCCCATATTACACAGATACAGCGCTATAGGGGAGAGTCTGGCGTATACTCCTCCCTCTGTACCATGACACCACCTCCCCCATATTATACAGATACAGCGCTATAGGGGAGAGTCTGGCGTATACTCCTCCCTCTGTACAATGACACCTCCTCCGCCATATTACACAGATACAGCGCTATAGGGGAGAGTCTGGCGTATACTCCTCCCTCTGTACCATGACACCACCTCCGCCATATTACACAGATACAGCGCTATAGGGGAGAGTCTGGCGTATACTCCTCCCTCTGTACCCTGACACAACCTCCCCCATATTACACAGATACAGCGCTATAGGGGAGAGTCTGGTGTATACTCCTCCCTCTGTACCATGACACCACCTCCCCCATATTACACAGATACAGCGCTATAGGGGTGAGTCTGGCGTATACTCCTCCCTCTGTACCCTGACACCACCTCCCCCATATTACACAGATACAGCGCTATAGGGGAGAGTCTGGTGTATACTCCTCCCTCTGTACCCTGACACCACCTCCCCCATATTACAGAGATACAGCGCTATAGGGGAGAGTCTGGTATATACTCCTCCCTCTGTACCATGACACCACCTCCCCCATATTACACATATACAGCGCTATAGGGGAGAGTCTGGCGTATGCTCCTCCCTCTGTACCATGACACCACCTCCCCCATATTACACATATACAGCGCTATAGGGGAGAGTCTGGCGTATGCTCCTCCTTCTGTACCATGACACCACCTCCACCATATTACACAGATACAGCGCTATAGGGGAGAATCTGGCGTATACTCCTCCCTCTGTACCATCACACCACCTCCATCATATTACACAGATACAGCGCTATAGGGGAGAGTCTGGTGTATACTCCTCCCTCTGTACTATGACACCACCTCCCCCATATTACACAGATACAGCGCTATAGGGGAGAGTCTGGCATATACTCCTCCCTCTGTACCCTGACACCACCTCCCCCATATTACACAGATACAGCGCTATAGGGGAGAGTCTGGCGTATACTCCTCCCTCTGTACCCTGACACCACCTCCCCCATATTACACATATACAGCGCTATAGGGGAGAGTCTGACGTATACTCCTCCCACTGTACCCTGACACCACCTCCATCATATTACACAGATACAGCGCTATAGGGGAGAGTCTGGCGTATACTCCTCCCTCTGTACCCTGACACCACCTCCCCCATATTACACAGATACAGCGCTATAGGGGAGAGTCTGGCGTATACTCCCTCTGTACCATGACACCACCTCCCCCATATTACACAGATACAGCGCTATAGGGGAGAGTCTGGCATATACACATCCCTCTGTACCATGACACCACGTCCATCCTATTACACAGATACAGCGCTATAGGGGAGAGTCTGGCGTATACTCCTTCCTCTGTACCATTACACCACCTCCCCCATATTACACAGATACAGCGCTATAGGGGAGAGTCTGGTGTATACTCCTCCCTCTGTACCCTGACACCACCTCCACCATATTACACAGATACAGCGCTATAGGGGAGAGTCTGGCGTATACTCCTCCCTCTGTACCCTGACACCACCTCCCCCATATTACACAGATACAGCGCTATAGGGGAGAGTCTGGCGTATACTCCTCCCTCTGTACCATGACACCACCTCCCCCATATTACACAGATACAGCGCTATAGGGGAGAGTCTGGCGTATACTCCTCCCTCTATACCATGACACCACCTCCGCCATATTACACAGATACAGCGCTATAGTGGAGAGTCTGGCGTATACTCCTCCCTCTGTACCATGACACCTCTTCCACCATATTACACAGATACAGCGCTATAGGGGAGAGTCTGGCGTATACTCCTCCCTCTGTACCATGACACCTCTTCCACCATATTACACAGATACAGCGCTATAGGGGAGAGTCTGGCGTATACTCCTCCCTCTGTACCATGACACCTCTTCCACCATATTACACAGATACAGCGCTATAGGGGAGAGTCTGGCGTATACTGCTCCCTCTGTACCCTGACACCACCTCCCCCATATTACACAGATACAGCACTATAGGGGAGAGTCTGGCGTATACTCCTCCCTCTGTACCATGACACCACCTCCCCCATATTACACAGATACAGAGCTATAGGGGAGAGTCTGGCGTATACTCCTCCCTCTGTACCCTGACAACACCTCCCCATATTACACAGATACAGCGCTATAGGGGAGAGTCTGGCGTATACTCCTCCCTCTGTACCATGACACCACCTCCCCCATATTATACAGATACAGCGCTATAGGGGAGAGTCTGGCGTATACTCCTCCCTCTGTACAATGACACCTCCTCCGCCATATTACACAGATACAGCGCTATAGGGGAGAGTCTGGCGTATACTCCTCCCTCTGTACCATGACACCACCTCCCCCATATTACACAGATACAGCGCTATAGGGGAGAGTCTGGCGTATACTCCTCCCTCTGTACCATGACACCACCTCCCCCATATTACACAGATACAGCGCTATAGGGGAGAGTCTGGCGTATTCTCCTCCCTCTGTACCCTGACACCACCTCCCCCATATTACACAGATACAGCGCTATAGGGGAGAGTCTGGCGTATACTCCTCCCTCTGTACCATGACACCACCTCCCCCATATTACACAGATACAGCGCTATCGGGGAGAGTCTGGCGTATACTCCTCCCTCTGTACCATGACACCACCTCCCCCATATTACAGATACAGCGCTATAGGGGAGAGTCTGGCGTATACTCCTCCCTCTGTACCATGACACCACCTCCCCCATATTACACAGATACAGCGCTATAGGGGAGAGTCTGGCATATACTCCTCCCTCTGTACCCTGACACCACCTCCCCCATATTACACAGATACAGCGCTATAGGGGAGAGTCTGGCGTATACTCCTCCCTCTGTACCCTGACACCACCTCCCCCATATTACACATATACAGCGCTATAGGGGAGAGTCTGGCGTATACTCCTCCCACTGTACCCTGACCCCACCTCCATCATATTACACAGATACAGCGCTATAGGGGAGAGTCTGGCGTATACTCCTCCCTCTGTACCCTGACACCACCTCCCCCATATTACACAGATACAGCGCTATAGGGGAGAGTCTGGCGTATACTCCCTCTGTACCATGACACCACCTCCCCCATATTACACAGATACAGCGCTATAGGGGAGAGTCTGGCATATACACCTCCCTCTGTACCATGACACCACGTCCATCCTATTACACAGATACAGCGCTATAGGGGAGAGTCTGGCATATACTCCTCCCTCTGTACCATTACACCACCTCCCCCATATTACACAGATACAGCGCTATAGGGGAGAGTCTGGTGTATACTCCTCCCTCTGTACCCTGACACCACCTCCACCATATTACACAGATACAGCGCTATAGGGGAGAGTCTGGCGTATACTCCTCCCTCTGTACCCTGACACCACCTCCCCCATATTACACAGATACAGCGCTATAGGGGAGAGTCTGGCGTATACTCCTCCCTCTGTACCATGACACCACCTCCCCCATATTACACAGATACAGCGCTATAGGGGAGAGTCTGGCGTATACTCCTCCCTCTATACCATGACACCACCTCCGCCATATTACACAGATACAGCGCTATAGTGGAGAGTCTGGCGTATACTCCTCCCTCTGTACCATGACACCTCTTCCACCATATTACACAGATACAGCGCTATAGGGGAGAGTCTGGCGTATACTCCTCCCTCTGTACCATGACACCTCTTCCACCATATTACACAGATACAGCGCTATAGGGGAGAGTCTGGCGTATACTCCTCCCTCTGTACCATGACACCTCTTCCACCATATTACACAGATACAGCGCTATAGGGGAGAGTCTGGCGTATACTCCTCCCTCTGTACCCTGACACCACCTCCCCCATATTACACAGATACAGCACTATAGGGGAGAGTCTGGCGTATACTCCTCCCTCTGTACCCTGACAACACCTCCCCCATATTACACAGATACAGCGCTATAGGGGAGAGTCTGGCGTATACTCCTCCCTCTGTACCATGACACCACCTCCCCCATATTATACAGATACAGCGCTATAGGGGAGAGTCTGGCGTATACTCCTCCCTCTGTACAATGACACCTCCTCCGCCATATTACACAGATACAGCGCTATAGGGGAGAGTCTGGCGTATACTCCTCCCTCTGTACCATGACACCACCTCCCCCATATTACACAGATACAGCGCTATAGGGGAGAGTCTGGCGTATACTCCTCCCTCTGTACCATGACACCACCTCCCCCATATTACACAGATACAGCGCTATAGGGGAGAGTCTGGCGTATTCTCCTCCCTCTGTACCCTGACACCACCTCCCCCATATTACACAGATACAGCGCTATAGGGGAGAGTCTGGCGTATACTCCTCCCTCTGTACCATGACACCACCTCCCCCATATTACACAGATACAGCGCTATAGGGGAGAGTCTGGCGTATACTCCTCCCTCTGTACCATGACACCACCTCCCCCATATTACAGATACAGCGCTATAGGGGAGAGTCTGGCGTATACTCCTCCCTCTGTACCATGACACCACCTCCCCCATATTACACAGATACAGAGCTATAGGGGAGAGTCTGGCGTATACTCCTCCCTCTGTACCATGACACCACCTCCCCCATATTACACAGATACAGCGCTATAGGGGAGAGTCTGGCGTATGCTCCTCCCTCTGTACCATGACACCACCTCCCTCTTATTACACAGATACAGCGCTATAGGGGATCCATAGCAAAATATAAATAGGATAGAGCTGTTCTGTGCACAATAATGTCATAAAATAAGCTGCCTAAAAAGTAACAAAACCTCCCACCAATATACACATATTGTGTAGTGCCCATAACATTTTCAAACTTTTATACCCCGCCATAGGGGATCGTTTAGCATATATTCCTCCCCCCATACCATGACACTACCTCCGTCTTCTTACACAGAAGAAAAGTGCTACGCCGGATAGTCTGGCATATACTCATCTCTCCATGCCATCACAATACCTCCGCTATGTTACACAGATGCAGCACTATAGGGGATCGTCTACAGCCATGGCCAAAAGTTGAGAGAATGACACAAGTTTTGGTTTTCACAAAGTTTGCTGCTTCATTGTTTTTAGACCTTTTGTCAGATGTTACTATGGTATACTGAGGTAACATTACAGCATTACATAAGTGTCAGATGTTACTATGGTATACTGAGGTAGCATTACATAAGTGTCAGATGTTACTATGGTATACTGAGGTAGCATTACATAAGTGTCAGATGTTACTATGGTATACTGAGGTAATATTACAGCATTACATAAGTGTCAGATGTTACTATGGTATACTGAGGTAATATTACAGCATTACATAAGTGTCATATGTTACTATGGTATACTGAGGTAATATTACAGCATTACATAAGTGTCAGATGTTACTATGGTATACTGAGGTAACATTACAGCATTACATAAGTGTCATATGTTACTATGGTATACTGAGGTAACATTACAGCATTACATAAGTGTCATATGTTACTATGGTATACTGAGGTAACATTACAGCATTACATAACTGTCAGATGTTACTATGGTATACTGAGGTAACATTACAGCATTACATAAGTGTCAGATGTTACTATGGGATACTGAGGTAACATTACAGCATTACATAATTGTCAGATATTACTGTGGTATACTGAGGTAACATTACAGCATTACATAAGTGTCAGATGTTACTATGGTATACTGAGGTAACATTACAGCATTACATAAGTGTCAGATGTTACTATGGGATACTGAGGTAACATTACAGCATTACATAAGTGTCAGATATTACTGTGGTATACTGAGGTAACATTACAGCATTACATAAGTGTCATATGTTACTATGGTATACTGAGGTAACATTACAGCATTAAATAAGTGTCATATGTTACTATGGTATACTGAGGTAACATTACAGCATTACATAAGTGTCAGATGTTGCTATGGTATACTGAGGTAACATTACAGCATTACATAAGTGTCATATGTTACTATGGTATACTGAGGTAACATTACAGCATTACATAAGTGTCATATGTTACTATGGTATACTGAGGTAACATTACAGCATTACATAACTGTCAGATGTTACTATGGTATACTGAGGTAACATTACAGCATTACATAAGTGTCAGATGTTACTATGGGATATGAGGTAACATTACAGCATTACATAATTGTCAGATATTACTGTGGTATACTGAGGTAACATTACAGCATTACATAAGTGTCAGATGTTACTATGGTATACTGAGGTAACATTACAGCATTACATAAGTGTCAGATGTTACTATGGGATACTGAGGTAACATTACAGCATTACATAAGTGTCAGATATTACTGTGGTATACTGAGGTAACATTACAGCATTACATAAGTGTCATATGTTACTATGGTATACTGAGGTAACATTACAGCATTACATAAGTGTCATATGTTACTATGGTATACTGAGGTAACATTACAGCATTACATAAGTGTCAGATGTTGCTATGGTATACTGAGGTAACATTACAGCATTACATAAGTGTCAGATGTTACTATGGTATACTGAGGTAACATTACAGCATTACATAAGTGTCATATGTTACTATGGTATACTGAGGTAACATTACAGCATTACATAACTGTCAGATGTTACTATGGTATACTGAGGTAACATTACAGCATTACATAAGTGTCAGATGTTACTATGGGATATGAGGTAACATTACAGCATTACATAATTGTCAGATATTACTGTGGTATACTGAGGTAACATTACAGCATTACATAAGTGTCAGATGTTACTATGGTATACTGAGGTAACATTACAGCATTACATAAGTGTCAGATGTTACTATGGGATACTGAGGTAACATTACAGCATTACATAAGTGTCAGATATTACTGTGGTATACTGAGGTAACATTACAGCATTACATAAGTGTCATATGTTACTATGGTATACTGAGGTAACATTACAGCATTACATAAGTGTCATATGTTACTATGGTATACTGAGGTAACATTACAGCATTACATAAGTGTCAGATGTTGCTATGGTATACTGAGGTAACATTACAGCATTACATAAGTGTCAGATGTTACTATGGTATACTGAGGTAACATTACAGCATTACATAAGTGTCAGATGTTACTATGGTATACTGAGGTAACATTACAGCATTACATAAGTGTCAGATGTTACTATGGGATACTGAGGTAACATTACAGCATTACATAAGTGTCAGATATTACTGTGGTATACTGAGGTAACATTACAGCATTACATAAGTGTCATATGTTACTATGGTATACTGAGGTAACATTACAGCATTACATAAGTGTCATATGTTACTATGGTATACTGAGGTAACATTACAGCATTACATAAGTGGCAGATGTTGCTATGGTATACTGAGGTAACATTACAGCATTACATAAGTGTCAGATGTTACTATGGTATACTGAGGTAACATTACAGCATTACATAAGTGTCATATGTTACTATGGTATACTGAGGTAACATTACAGCATTACATAAGTGTCAGATGTTGCTATGGTATACTGAGGTAACATTACAGCATTACATAAGTGTCAGATGTTACTATGGTATACTGAGGTAACATTACAGCATTACATAAGTGTCAGATGTTACTATGGTATACTGAGGTAACATTACAGCATTACATAAGTGTCAGATGTTACTATGGTATACTGACGTATAATTACAGCATTACATAAGTGTCAGATATTACTATGGTATACTGAGGTAACATTACAGCATTACATAAGTACAGACAAATCTCAGGTGGACAACTCCATTATTAATAATATATAAATGCAATAAAATTTAGCAATCAATGGAGGTTTTTGCATAATCTTGGCCAAGGTTATGGACCTACCCACCATATCCAGGTAACCTCTGTAGGGTAGGTCCCTAACATACGATTCAAATTCAGAGCGCAGGACACCCCCAAACTAGCCCAGCTAAGCCGTCCCAGGGCACCACCATAGTAAGAAAAGTGCATTGTGAAATAGATTGTTAGGAGCAGCTGCTGCTGCATATAAAGAATGAAAATAAAAAGTGAGGTACATATATAATAAACAAACAGTGAAGGGTTAAAATGTGTTATAAAAGAAAAATGTGTTATAATGCGGTGCCCTGAAACAGATCAAGAAAGGCAATCCAGGGGGACCCACGCCCCAAAAATCAACCAAAGTTGCACTACAGTATATATACTGATGCTGGGCACCGCGAGCGGACAGCCGCGCGCGGGGGGGGTTAGGTTTAGCGCACCTGGGGGAGACTTAGGGTTAGGCACCCCCGGGGGGGGACTTAGGGTTAGGCACCGCCCCGGGGGACTTAGGTTTAGGCAGCGGGGGAGGGTTAGGCACTTACAGGGAGGATTAGGGTTAGGCACTTGGGTTGGAGGTTAGGGTTAGGCACCCCTAAGGAGGGTTAGGTTAGTGATTACTTACCTGAGGACGATCAGGATTTCCAGCGCTGTCGGGCTACCGCTGCCGGGATCTGTTCATCTGTCGGGCTGCCGCTGCCGGGAATCGTATTTCATACCGATTCCCATTACAGCATTACATAAGTGTCAGATATTACTATGGTGTACTGAGGTAACATTACAGCATTACATAAGTGTCAGATGTTACTATGGTGTACTGAGGTAACATTACAGCATTACATAAGTACAGACAAATCTCAGGTGCACAACTCCAAATTATTAATAATATATAAATGCAATAAGACCTTTTTGTCAGATGTTACTATGGTGTACTGAGGTAACATTACAGCATTACATAACACTATGGTATACTGACGTATAATTACAGCATTACATAAGTGTCAGATGTTACTATGGTATACTGAGGTAACATTACAGCATGACATAAGTGTCAGAGGTTACTATGGTATACTGAGGTAACATTACAGCATTAAATAAGTGTCAGATGTTACTATGATATACTGAGGTAACATTACAGCATTTCATAAGTGTCAGATGTTACTATGGTATACTGAGGTAACATTACAGCATTAAATAAGTGTCAGAGGTTACTATGGTATACTGAGGTAACATTACAGCATTACATAAGTGTCAGATGTTACTATGGTATACTGAGGTAACATTACAGCATTACATAAGTGTCAGATGTTACTATGGTATACTGAAGTAACATTACAGCATTTCATAAGTGTCAAAGGCTTTTCTTGACAATTACAATAAGTTTATGCAGAGAGTCAAATATATGCAGTGTTGGCCCTTCTTTTTTAAGACCTCTGCAATTCGCCCTAGCATGCTGTCACTCACCTTCTGGGCCACATACTGACTGATGGCCGCCCATTCTTGCCTAATCAATGCTTGGAGTTGTCAGAATTTGTGGGTTTTTGTTTGTCCAACCGCCTCTTGAGGATTCACCACAAGTTCTCAATGGGATTAAGGTCTGGGGAGTTTCCTGGCCATGGACCCAAAATGTTGATGTTTTGTTCCCCGAGCCAGTTAGTTATCACTTTTGCCTTATGGCAAGGTGCTGCATCATGCTGGAAAAGGCATTGTTCATCACCAAACTGTTCTTGGATGGTTGGGAGAAGTTGCTCTTGGAGGATATTTTGGTACCTTTCTTTATTCATCGCTGTGTTCTTAGGCAAAATTGTGAGTGAGCCCACTCCCTTGGCTGAGAAGTAACCCCACACATGAATGGTCTCAGGATACTTTACTGCTGGCATTTTTTTTTCATGTCTACCATTCCATTCATTAAACAACCCAAGTTTTTCTACAGTTCTGATTCGGTGTCCCCTCCAGTAGCCACCCTGGGTCCACCGAAAAAACAACCCCTGACAGTTTGCACTGGCCTAATGGATTCGGCCAATGGACAGGAGTCCAGAACGGTTCTGCTTCAGGACATAGCTACCCGACCGGGTAACATGGAGGCATTACAGCAACAAATGGCCCAGTTCCTACAGAAAGTAGCCCACCGGCAAGATACCCTGCAGGCCTCACTAACCTCCACTAGATCCCCTGCGGTTACATCTGTACCCACACCGGTGGTTTCAGCTTCAAGAACAGTTCCTCGTCTACATCTTCATACCCCAAGTAGATTCAACGGGGACACCAAGCTATGCCGTGGATTTATAAATCAGTGTGATGTACATTTCAACCTACAGCCCTCCAACTTCCCTACCTCTAAAACTAAAGTGGCATATATTGTGTCCTTGGTATCCGGGCCAGCCTTGGACTGGGTTTCCCCACTCTGGGAATGCTCTGACCCCATTCTGGATGACTGTCCAGTGTTTCTGACCTCTTTTAGGAGAATATTTGACAAACCAGGGAGAACTACTTCTGCAGCATCTGCTATTATGCGCTTTAATCAAGGCACTTGTTCTGTCAGCCAGTACGTCATTCAATTTTAAACTTTAGCATCCGAGCTAATGTGGAATGAGGAAGCCCTAACATCAGCCTTCTGCCACTGACTTTCTGATCGTATTAAAGACGACCTTGCCACTCGAGACCGCCCTACCAAGTTAAATGATCTAATCTCCCTGTGTAACACAGTGGATCTTCTTTTTAGGGAACGTCAAGCTGAGAAGCTCAAAACAGACCGTCCTAGGTCTTACCCGGCTACCCCATCCACTCCTATCCCTCCTGCACCTACCAATGAAGAGCCTATGCAGGTCAACCATACCCATCTCTCCAGAGAAGAACGCCTGAGGCGTTGCAGAGAGAACCGCTGCTTGTACTGTGGAGAAGCAGTGCATCTTGTGGCTTCTTGTATCCGTAGGCCGGAAAACTCCCGCTCCTAACTAACTCCAGGGACACCCAGTTAGGAGTAATACTTCCGTCCCCTAAAAAAAGAAAAGACTCTAAGCTATCCTTAGCAATAGCCTTTAACCACTTGCCTGGCACGGTTGTATCAGATACGATACACACGCACCAGGCTGGGCTTTCCCTGACATGATCGTATCTGATACGACCAGTCAGAAATGCCCACTAGGCGGCTGTGGGAAGCTAATCTTCCCACAGCCGCCTACATCAGAGGGACCTTCTGGTCCCTCTGCAAGCGCGGCCACCTCTCCAGTGTGTCCCGATCACTGCTGGCCACAGTGATCGGGCACCGCTGGCAGCCCCCCTCCATTAGAAACAGCAGTGCTGCTGCTGTGACCCGATCACTGTGGCCAGCAGTGATAGGGCAGCCATCTCCACCCCCTTCAGTAAATGGCAGTAGCGGTGGCTCTGGAACTACTCACTGTGTGTGAAGGAGCAGCGGCGGCTCTGGTATCCGCCGCCGCTGCTATGTATCCGGGCCACCAGCTGGAGACGCTCCCGCTGCGGCTCTACAGTGATCACTAGGTTGTCACTGTGTAGGAGCAGCAGCAGTGGTTCTGGTAGCCGCGGGTGCTGCCATGTTCCCCCGGCCTCAGCTCCGCCTCCCCGTCCCCATGTGCCCGATCACTGCTGGCCACAGTGATCGGGCAATAAATACGGTAGAACAATCATAATATTATATATATATGTATATATATATATATACGTATGTATATATATATATATATATATATATATATACACACACACACACATATATATATATACATATAAATATATATACACACTGTGTGTATATATATATAAAATGTTCGATCAATATATATATATATATCAATCGATGGATATCGCAGAGCCTCTGATTGGGGATGGCAACTGACCATCGATGGTTTGCAAACCATCGATGGTCTGACTGAAAACAAGTGGTTTGCCATTGCTGGTGGCCATCAATGTTGCACCATCGATGGTAAACCTCAATCGATGTTTAGGAAACATCGGCAGTTGTGGTGTACACAGATCTCCTCGACCAATCGCAAAACAATTGATGGCTTCTAACGATGGTTGAACCATTGATGGTACAGCCGTCAATGGCCATCACTACAGTATAATATAAAAATTGCTATTTTTATGGTATACTGTGTTTTTAAAAAAATATTTTTTTCAAATAAAATAGTGATGGATAAGTTTAAAATTATGTTCGTGACCTAATTCAATCATAAAAGAAACCGACAATTTTGGAGCGGTTTTTGGAAAAATAATTCGTCAGTTAAGTGGTTAAACATGGTCCTGTTTTTGTGTCAGCTCTTCTGGATTCTGGTGCCGCAGAAAATTTCCTGACTTCCCAGATGGCTGATCAACTTAAGGTACCCTGTAAGAATTTAAATCTTCCCATCACTTTGACCTCCATCACTGGGGAACCCATTTCTAATGGAATTGTGACCAGGAAGTCTCTACCTCTATTGGTTCGCATTGGAGCCTTACACACTGAGAAAATCCGCTTTCTGATTATACCCAAAGCATCTCATGACGTTATACTTGGCTTTCCCTGGCTTCACAAACATACCCCAAGGATCGATTGGAATACCATGCAAGTAATGTCCTGGAGTGAGGAGTGTCGGAGGTCTTGCCTTCCCAAGATTCGACCTGTGAGAGAGATAAAAATCTCTGAAGTCACGGATTTCTGTGGAGTATCGATCCTTCGCGGATGTGTTCTCTGAGAGAAAGGCCAATATTTTGCCTCCACATTGGGACTGGGACTGTCCTATTGAGTTAATTCCAGGTAAAACACCTCCACTATGGCGAACCTCTCTCTTACCAGTGCCATGTCAGAATACATTTCAGAAAACTTGAGAAAAGGCTTTATAAGACCTTCTACATCACCTGCCGGCGCGGGATTCTATTTTGTTTCCAAAAAGGATGGGTCTCTCAGACCTTGCATTGACTATAGAGGACTGAGGGGGTCATTCAGACTCGCTCGCGAGCAAATTTCGCTTGCTAGCGGGTCGATGTTGTGACACTGCGCATGCGCACGACGGAGGGAGCTCCGTCGTGCGCATGCGCGAGACCCGGCGAGCGACGAGAAATACGTCGCTTTGGGTCTCACACCAAAGGGTGCGTGCTGTCGATGGTGACTGACAGCACGCCCCCTTTGGTGGGCGTGCCGGCCAGACGGAGGCGTTCCCATGGGAACGCCTACCGTCTGAGTCCGGCTCCACTGACATCAGCAATGATGTCAGTGGGAGTGACTTTGGCTCCGATAGAGCCAAAATCACTCCTGGGCTTGCGGCAGCGAGACCCTACCGCAGGGTCTCATCGCAAGCCCGATGGTCTTTGACCATCGCGACCATCATCATGGACGCTCGCTATAGCTGTGGGTGGTCACCCACATCTATACGAGCGTCCAGGAGGACGCTCCATTTTCATGGAGGAGGGCCCTGATTCAGAGCGAGTGCTCTGGTCAGAGCGTCCGGCTCTGAATCAGGCCCTGAATACCGTTACAATTAAGAACAGATATCCTCTACCTCTCATTACTGAGCTCTTTGATCGAGTTAAAGGATCCACCAATTTTTCTAAAGAAGACCTGAGAGGAGCCTGCAATCTTATTAGAATCCGGGCCGGAGACAAATGGAAAACCGCATTCAATACGCGTGATGGGCACTTCGAATACCTAGTTATGCCCTTTCGGGCTCTGCAATGCACCTGCCATTTTCCAAGGGTTCGTGAACAAGATTTTTAGAGATCTGTTGTATGTTTCGGTGATGGTTTATTTGGACATTCTAATTTTTTCATCCTCTCTTCGGGAACATCACAGTCATGTCAAAGAAGTCTTGTGACAACTGAGACAGAATCATCTTTACTGTTAACTGGAGAAATGTGTCTTTAGTGTATCCAGTATTCCTTTCTTGGGATACATTGTTTCCGGTTCTGGTTTGGAGATGGACCTTCGAAGGTCCAGGCAATCCTGGATTGGTCCTGACGTACCTCCTTGAAAGCCACCCAGAGTCTCCTCGGGTTTGCCAACTATTACCGACACTTCATCAAGGGATTCTCCTCATTGGTTGCCCCAATTACCGCTTTGACACACAAGGTGCTGATCCATCCCGATGGCCTCCCGAGGCTGAGTCTGCCTTCCAGCTTCTGAAACAAGCCTTTGTATCTGCTTCGGTTTTTAGACAACCCGACATTGGCAGACCAATTCTTTTGGAGTTTGATGCCTCGTCAGAGGCCGTTGGTGCTGTTCTCTCCCAGAGATTCGAATATGGTAAGATCCACCCATGTGGGTCTTTCTCCTGCAGAGAGAAAATACGCCATCAGAGAGCAAGAGTTGCTGGCAGTCAAATTGGCACTTGAGGAGTGGCGATACTTATTAGAAGGTGCCAAACATCCCTTCATTGTCTTCACGGACCATTGAAATCTACTCTTCCAAAGAACATACAGTGCGTTAGCCCTCGCTTGGCTCGTTGAGCAATCTTCTTTGCCCGCTTCAAGTTTACCCTTACCTATTGTTCTGGATCCCTCAATCAGAAAGCAGATGCACTCTCCTGTTCCTTTCCTACAGACAATCTGGATCTACTCCAGGAGACCCCCATTCTGAATTCTAAAGTTTTTGTCACAATTAAATTGCAGCCTCCTACTGGGAAAACATACGTAGCTCCTGAGTTGCGAAAACAGCTTCTAACCTGGGCACATCTCGTTTTGCCGGACATTGGGGCACTCTTAAGACCCTGGAGTTCTTGCAACATTCCTACTGGTGGCCTTCTATGAGATCTGAAGTGGCAGATTTCATCGCTTCATGTACCCAGTGAGCCCAGCACAAGACTCATCAAGCACCTGCTGGAGAACGGATACCTCTTCCAATTCCCTCCTGTCCTTGGTCTCACCTATCCATGGATTTTGTGACAGAATTGCCTCCTTCCAATAGGTATACCACCATCTGGTTGGTGGTTGACCGGTTCTCTAAAATGGTCCATTATATACCACTCAAAAAGTTGCCTTCGGTTCCGGAGCTGGCTCGTCTTTTCATTCTCCACATCTTCCGTTTGCATGGGCTCCCAACGGAGATAGTGTCTGACCATGGGGTACAGTTCGTGGCAGAGTTCTGGAGAGATTTATGTTCCACCGTGCAAATCAAGCTGAACTTTTCTACGGCCTATCCTCCTCAGAGCAACGGTTCCACTGAGAGGGTGAACCAGGACCTTGAAACATTCCTCAGCATATTTATGTTATCAGCACAAGATAACTGGTCAGATTACCTTCGGTGGGCAAAGTTTGCTGACAATTCCAAATACCATTCATCCTCCGATCAGTCTCTTTTCTTTGTTGTTTTTGGTCGTCACCCAAGGATTCCGGAATTCCAAAGTCTGCCTATGATGTTCCAGCCATTAATTCCACCATACAGGATTTTGCATCCATTTTGTCTCAGGTCCATGCTTCCCTGCTGAAAGCTTCTTTCAGGTACAAGGGAGCTGACAAGAAGCGCAAGGTGGTTCCCTGAATGGTAGTTGGTGACCAGGTGTGGCTCTCTACCCGTTACCTTCGCTTTCGTGTTCCCTCTATGAAATTCACACCTCTCTGTCATAGTCCTAATGGTCACTGATAGATCAGCCAGTGGTGGTATATTCTCTCTGTCGTAGTCCTGATGGTCACTGATCGATCAGCCAGTGGTGGTATATTCTCTGTCATAGTCCTGATGGTCACTGATCGATCAGCCAGTGGTGGTATATTCTCTGTCATAGTCCTGATGGTCACTGATAGATCAGCCAGTGGTGGTCTAGTCTCTCTCTCTGTTGTCATATTCCTGGTTGTCAGTGATAGATAAGATAGCGGGGGTTTGAAGCCCCTACGATTTTGCTTCTATGGAGAAACACACTGGAAGAGGTATGGCTGTGATACTCTGAGAGGTGGTAGCCACAGAATACCCCAAGGTATGGAACACCGTAGGCATAAATGCTGAAGGTACAACTGAGTGCAGTGTGGGAATTTAGTAGTGTGCTACAAGGTACATGGATGCGTTAGCATTGTTTAAACAGCACATAGGGTCAGGCCCAGGGACAGGGGGGTACAAAGGGTACACCCATCTCAGGCCCGAAAGCTCAGAGGTGTCCCATGGTTTCGCGGGGCCGTGGCACCTAATTTTGATTAACTGAATTAATTAAATAATTTATGGCTGCTTGTCGGGCACAGCGCAAATAGAAGACAATTATCAAGTGCCCCCTCCAGTTGTCCTCCGGCGATCCCAGGCCCCATCACGTGGTCTGGCTGTGACAACATCATTACACATGTGACATGACGCCTGCACCAGGCCCTTCTCTGGTCTGTCCCTGCCCGCCGCCGCCATGAGAAACATGGAGGAACACAGGCAGCCTGGCAAAAGGGAAGTGTGAGTGGAACGGAACCACCGCCTGTCGACTGCAGCCGCCGCCCGCAATATCGAGTAGCAAGCTGCATCATGGCACCGCAGTCCGATCCCTCCACAGACACCCACCCCAGTCCCACCTATGAGGCAAGAGAGACACTGACTGGCAGCTGTCTCAGGCTGCAAAGACTGGTAAGTGACAGTTAATTTTTTACAGTATTCCAAATAAATACTGTATGCTCTGTTGCTGCTGCATACGTACAGCCAGGGCCAAAGCTCTGAGAATGACAAGTATTGGGTATCACAAAGTCTGCGGCTTCAGTGTTTATGATGGCAGTTTGCATATACTCCAGAATATCATGGAGTGATCAGATGAATTGCAAAGTCCCTCTTTGCCATCACAATGACCTTAATCCCCATAACAACATTTCCACTGCATTTCAGCCCTGTCACAAAAGGAAATTTTGGGTCCATGGCCAGGAAACTCCCCAGATCTTAATCCCATTGAGAACTTGTGGTCAATCCTCAAGAGGCGGGTGGACAAACAAAACCCCACAAATTCTGACAAACTCCAAGCATTGATTAGGCAAGAATGTGCGGCCATCAGTCAGTATGTGGCCCAGAAGGTGAGTGACAGCATGCCAGGGCGCATTGCAGAGGTCTTGAAAAAGAAAGGTCAACCCTGCAAATATTGGGGCATATGTATGAAGCTCTGGGAAGTGATAAAATGAAGAGTGATAGACGACCAACCAATCAGCTCCCAACTTTTGCAAACACAGCCTGTAACATGACAGGAGCTGAGTGGTTGGTTATTTAACACTCTGCACTTTATCACTTACCAGAGCTTCATACATCTGCCCCATTGACTCTTTGCATAAACTTAAATTGTCAATAAAAGCCTTTGATACTTATGTAATGCTGTAATGTTACCTCAGTATACCATAGTAACATCTGACACTTATGAGCTGCTGTAATGTTACTTCAGTATACCATAGTAACATCTGACACTTATGTAATGCTGTAATGTTACCTCAGTATACCATAGTAGCATCTGACACTTATGTCATGCTGTAATGTTACCTCAGTATACCATAGTAACATCTGACACTTATGTAATGCTGTAATGTTACCTCAGTATACCATAGTAACATCTGACACTTATGTAATGCTGTAATGTTACCATAGTAACATCTGACACTTATGTAATGCTGTAATGTTACCTCAGTATACCATAGTAACATCTGACACTTATGTCATGCTGTATTGTTACCTCAGTATACCATAGTAACATCTGACACTTATGTAATGCTGTAATGTTACCTCAGTATACCATAGTAACATCTGACACTTATGTAATGCTGTAATGTTACCTCAGTATACCATAGTAACATCTGACACTTATGTAATGCTGTAATGTTACGTCAGTACAGCATAGTAACATCTGACAGTTATGTAATGCTGTGATGTTACCCCAGTATAGCATAGTAACATCTGACACTTATGTAATTCTGTAATGTTACCTCAGTATACCATAGTAACATCTGACACTTATGTAATGCTGTAATATTACCTCAGTATACCATAGTAACATCTGACACTTATGTCATGCTGTAATGTTACGTCAGTACAGCATAGTAACATCTGACAGTTATGTAATGCTGTAATGTTACCTCAGTATAGCATAGTAACATCTGACACTTATGTCATGCTGTAATGTTACGTCAGTATACCATAGTAACAGGGTTAGGGGCTCCCAGGGGGGACTTAAGGTTATGCACCCCCCCCAGGAGGTTAGTTAGGCTAGGGGAAGGGGGGGGTTAGGCACCCCCCGGGGGGAGGTTAGGGTTAGGCACCCCCCCCAGGAGACTTAAGGTTAGGCTGCGGGGAAGGGGGGGTTGGGTTTAGTCACTTAAAGGGGTGGTAGGCACTGGGGGGGGGGTAGGCACCCCTAAAGGAGGGTTAGGTTTAGGGGGTAGAATTAAGTTAGTTTATACTTACCTTAAGTACAATCAGGATTTCCTCCCCTGTCGGGCTGCCGCTGTCAGGATTAGAACTGATTCCGGGGAAGAGGGTTAGGTTTAGGGTGCAGGGAGGGGGAGGTTAGGTTCAGGCACCAGGGAGGGAGGGTTAGGGTAGGGAGAGGATTAGCATACCAACCACCAAGTGTTGGTATGCTAACCCCGTCGGGTTCTGACCGCCTGGATCCTGTCTGTCGGTATTACATACCGATTCCCACCACACAGATTTATTTTTAACTCTGTGTAGTCTCAAAGTGTTGCAGGTTTAATGGGCCGTTGGCACAAGCAGTGGAGCGATGTGTGGGTGCAGGGATCAAGGGTGGATGGGAGGGGTCTGTTGAGAAAGGGCCCCAGAGCTTTCAGTGAGCCCCAAGATTTCTGTTGCCAGCCCTGCATGGCGCGCAATGAGAGTCATGTATGTGGGAACAGCGATTAGCGTGCAATGAGACACACACGTGTGCTGGCACTGTGGGAAAAGCGAGTATGTAATAAGATACACTCTTCTGTTTTGCAATGTACTCCGTGTAACAGAGGACACACACACACAGCAGATAAATGCAAGCATGAGGAATTGTCGTAAGTAATTACCCTGACATGGAGGCCAAGACCCCCACTGGACTTCACCAGAGATCCCTGCAAGAGGACTTTACTTAGAGAGGTCCCAGGTCACAGTTGGTTCCCACCATGAAAGCAACAGAGTACTTAGCTGGTATGAGGACTCTGCCTGGAAAAGCCACAGATGGAAATGCGGGTAAAGATTGGCTGCTGTCAAGGATACCGAACACCAAAATGTAAACACTGGCAGAAAACTACACTGGAGAGTATTAGTTCTGGAGCAGGAGCACCTATGTAGAACACAATGGATACTCAGGCACAGCAGAACACTGAGCAGGCTGACGAGCTGGCTGGCTGACGGGCGACTCCCCGTGTGAGTCACCAGTGCTGGAGGTTAGTGGTAACACCTGAGAGAGGTGTTATGTCAGCTCTAGCCTGAGCCCTGCTGGGTTCTGTTATAGATTCTAATTGGGAAGACCAGATATCAGCGGCCTGCTAAGTGTTGGGAAGCAGGCTGGTGGTGTCCATGACTGCTGGTACCGACAGGTGGAACATTCTCCCGGCTGACATATTCCTGATGATAGATTCCCACCAAGGCCAGGTTTTTGCATTGTGGTTATTACTGTATTCTGATTTTCCCACAGCTTGGTTGTGTTTCTCTCATACACCGTGATCATGTCTCCATGTTGGTTTAGGCCTACAGACAAGAACTGGCACAGAGAAGCCTAAACCCAACACTGCAATTTCACAGCACCGCCAATATAAAATGTAATACACGGGCAGCACCAGCTAGGGATTGACTGCAAAAGGTGATAGTAAACTAAACTGTAACATACTCACAGAAAGGTAAGATTCTAGCCTCATATAGGTACCTCACCTCAATAGTGCCCGATAATCGTATACAACAGGGGTGGGTAACCTTTTTTCTGCCAAGTGCCATTTTGATTTTTACAAAATCATTCGGGGGCCATACAAAATTATTAACTTAAAAATTTGCCTCCTATATTTGGTTAAAAACGTTATTAACTCCCCCTTAATGCGATGGCTGTAAGTAAGTGCTGCCCTTTGGTATGTTGCCAGGCAGAGTCTGGAGGGGCAGTCCCTATGGATGTGTGACAGGCAGATTGATAAGGCAGCCCTGGGGTCCTCTCAGTCCTAACCAGCCTGATGGCAGCACTGACTGTACACAACCCCTGCTGTGCCACCACTGCCAGCTTGCCCACGCTGTTAGGGTGAGACCCTGCACTAACCAGCTCAATGGCAGCCATATGACTGCCCCCTTATACGCGCTGCCTGCCTGTCGCCGCTGATGGGGTGAGAGCCCTGCATGCCACTCAATGACAGCCCTGACACACTGATCCCCCCCTGTGCTACCTGCCGCTGCTGATAGGGAGAGAGCCCCGGCACTAATCCGCCCGATGACAGCCCTGACACCCTCCACCGCTGCGCTACCTCACGCCGCTGATAGCCGATGACAGCCCTGACACACACACCCTCCCCCCGCTGTGCTACCTGCCGCCGCTGATAGCGCAGCGGGGGGAAGGGGTGTGTCAGGGCTGTCATTGGCTACCAGCTGCCGATGACAATCCTGACATCCCCTCTCCCCCGCCGCACTACCTGCCTCCGATGGCAATCCCGACATCCCCGCTCTCCCGCTGCGTTACCTGCCGCCGCTACACTACGCTGATTCTGCTGCTGCCGCTGACAGCCGGCCGGGCGATTTCACCTTGCGGGCCGTATACGGCCCCACCCCTGGTATACAACAATGATAGGAATTCTGCATTCTGTCACAGTACAAGAAGAGGGCACTGTACCCTATACTGCACCACCCAGACCACTACTGCGGCCCAGCCCCAGCCTTGTTCCCAGGTAATGGTGAGGTTATCAATCACCTACTTCCCCCATAAATGACCTTGGGCAGGTTGATCATTTTAAGATCTAGATTATTCAATCAAAGTTTTATAATACAAATTAATATAAAATAATGACAGGCTCATAGCTCCCTTCTGTCTGTGTCACCCTGCAGAGGGAGGGACAGGCTCATAGCTCCCTTCTGTCTGTGTCACCCTGCAGGGGGAGGGACAGGCTCATAGCTCCCTTCTGTCTGTGTTGCCCTGCAGGGGGAGGGACAGGCTCATAGCTCCCTTCTGTCTGTGTCGCCCTGCAGGGGGAGGGGCAGGCTCATAGCTCCCTTCTGTCTGTGTCGCCCTGCAGGGGGAGGGGCAGGCTCATAGCTCCCTTGTCTGTGTCGCCCTGCAGGGGGAGGGGCAGGCTCATAGCTCCCTTCTGTCTGTGTCGCCCTGCAGGGGGAGGGACAGGCTCATAGCTCCCTTCTGTCTGTGTCGCCCTGCAGGAGGAGGGACAGGCTCATAGCTCCCTTCTGTCTGTCACCCTGCAGGGGCAGGGACAGGCTCATAGCTCCCTTCTGTCTGTGTCACCCTGCAGGGGGAGGGACAGGCTCATAGCTCCCTTCTGTCTGTGTCGCCCTGCAGGGGGAGGGGCAGGCTCATAGCTCCCTTCTGTCTGTGTCGCCCTGCAGGGGGAGGGACAGGCTCATAGCTCCCTTCTGTGTCACCCTGCAGGGGGAGGGGCAGGCTCATAGCTCCCTTCTGTCTGTGTCGCCCTGCAGGGGGAGGGACAGGCTCATAGCTCCCTTCTGTCTGTGTCGCCCTGCAGGAGGAGGGACAGGCTCATAGCTCCCTTGGGGACAGGCTCATAGCTCCCTTCTGTCTGTGTCGCCCTGCAGGGGGAGGGGCAGGCTCATAGCTCCCTTCTGTCTGTGTCGCCCTGCAGGAGGAGGGACAGGCTCATAGCTCCCTTCTGTCTGTGTCGCCCTGCAGGGGGAGGGGCAGGCTCATAGCTCCCTTCTGTCTGTGTCACCCTGCAGGGGGAGGGACAGGCTCATAGCTCCCTTCTGTCTGTGTCACCCTGCAGGGGGAGGGACAGGCTCATAGCTCCCTTCTGTCTGTGTCGCCCTGCAGGGGGAGGGGCAGGCTCATAGCTCCCTTCTGTCTGTGTCGCCCTGCAGGGGGAGGGACAGGCTCATAGCTCCCTTCTGTCTGTGTCGCCCTGCAGGGGGAGGGACAGGCTCATAGCTCCCTTCTGTCTGTGTCGCCCTGCAGGGGGAGGGGCAGGCTCATAGCTCCCTTCTGTCTGTGTCGCCCTGCAGGGGGAGGGGCAGGCTCATAGCTCCCTTCTGTCTGTGTCACCCTGCAGGGGGAGGGACAGGCTCATAGCTCCCTTCTGTCTGTGTCGCCCTGCAGGGGGAGGGACAGGCTCATAGCTCCCATCTGTCTGTGTCACCCTGCAGGGGGAGGGACAGGCTCATAGCTCCCTTCTGTGTCACCCTGCAGGGGGAGGGACAGGCTCATAGCTCCCTTCTGTCTGTCACCCTGCAGGGGGAGGGACAGGCTCATAGCTCCCTTCTGTCTGTGTCACCCTGCAGGGGGAGGGACAGGCTCATAGCTCCCTTCTGTCTGTGTCGCCCTGCAGGGGGAGGGACAGGCTCATAGCTCCCTTCTGTCTGTGTCGCCCTGCAGGGGGAGGGGCAGGCTCATAGCTCCCTTCTGTCTGTGTCGCCCTGCAGGGGGAGGGACAGGCTCATAGCTCCCTTCTGTCTGTGTCGCCCTGCAGGGGGAGGGACAGGCTCATAGCTCCCTTCTGTCTGTGTCGCCCTGCAGGGGGAGGGACAGGCTCATAGCTCCCTTCTGTCTGTGTCGCCCTGCAGGGGGAGGGGCAGGCTCATAGCTCCCTTCTGTCTGTGTCGCCCTGCAGGGGGAGGGACAGGCTCATAGCTCCCTTCTGGTGTCAGCCCTGCAGGAGGAGGGGCAGGCTCATAGCTCCCTTCTGTCTGTGTCGCCCTGCAGGGGGAGGGGCAGCTCATAGCTCCCTTCTGTCTGTGTCGCCCTGCAGGGGGAGGGGCAGGCTCATAGCTCCCTTCTGTCTGTGTCACCTGCAGGGGGAGGGACAGGCTCATAGCTCCCTTCTGTCTGTGTCGCCCTGCAGGGGGAGGGGCAGGCTCATAGCTCCCTTCTGTCTGTGTCGCCCTGCAGGGGGAGTGACAGGCTCATAGCTCCCTTCTGTCTGTGTCGCCCTGCAGGGGGAGGGACAGGCTCATAGCTCCCTTCTGTCTGTGTCGCCCTGCAGGGGGAGGGACAGGCTCATAGCTCCCTTCTGTCTGTGTCGCCCTGCAGGGGAGGGGCAGCTCATAGCCTCCCTTCTGTCTGTGTCGCCCTGCAGGGGGAGGGACAGGCTCATAGCTCCCTCTTCTGTCCCCTGCAGGGGGAGGGGCAGGCTCATAGCTCCCTTCTGTCTGTGTCGCCCTGCAGGGGGAGGGACAGGCTCATAGCTCCTCTGTCTGTGTCGCCCTGCAGGAGGAGGGGCAGGCTCATAGCTCCCTTCTGTCTGTGTCACCCTGCAGGGGGAGGGGACAGGCTCATAGCTCCCTTCTGTCTGTGTCACCCTGCAGGGGGGAGGGACAGGCTCATAGCTCCCTTCTGTCTGTGTCGCCCTGCAGGAGGAGGGGCAGGCTCATAGCTCCCTTCTGTCTGTGTCACCCTGCAGGGGGAGGGACAGGCTCATAGCTCCCTTCTGTCTGTGTCACCCTGCAGGGGGAGGGACAGGCTCATAGCTCCCTTCTGTCTGTGTCTCCCTGCAGGGGGAGGGACAGGCTCATAGCTCCCTTCTGTCTGTCACCCTGCAGGGGGAGGGACAGGCTCATAGCTCCCTTCTGTCTGTCACCCTGCAGGGGGAGGGACAGGCTCATAGCTCCCTTCTGTCTGTGTCGCCCTGCAGGGGGAGGGGCAGGCTCATAGCTCCCTTCTGTCTGTGTCGCCCTGCAGGGGGAGGGACAGGCTCATAGCTCCCTTCTGTCTGTGTCGCCCTGCAGGGGGAGGGGCAGGCTCATAGCTCCCTTCTGTCTGTGTCGCCCTGCAGGAGGAGGGACAGGCTCATAGCTCCCTTCTGTCTGTGTCGCCCTGCAGGGGGAGGGGCAGGCTCATAGCTCCCTTCTGTCTGTGTCACCCTGCAGGGGGAGGGACAGGCTCATAGCTCCCTTCTGTCTGTGTCACCCTGCAGGGGGAGGGACAGGCTCATAGCTCCCTTCTGTCTGTGTCGCCCTGCAGGGGGAGGGGCAGGCTCATAGCTCCCTTCTGTCTGTGTCGCCCTGCAGGGGGAGGGACAGGCTCATAGCTCCCTTCTGTCTGTGTCGCCCTGCAGGGGGAGGGACAGGCTCATAGCTCCCTTCTGTCTGTGTCGCCCTGCAGGGGGAGGAGCAGGCTCATAGCTCCCTTCTGTCTGTGTCGCCCTGCAGGGGGAGGGGCAGGCTCATAGCTCCCTTCTGTCTGTGTCACCCTGCAGGGGGAGGGACAGGCTCATAGCTCCCTTCTGTCTGTGTCGCCCTGCAGGGGGAGGGACAGGCTCATAGCTCCCATCTGTCTGTGTCACCCTGCAGGGGGAGGGACAGGCTCATAGCTCCCTTCTGTGTCACCCTGCAGGGGGAGGGACAGGCTCATAGCTCCCTTCTGTCTGTCACCCTGCAGGGGGAGGGACAGGCTCATAGCTCCCTTCTGTCTGTGTCACCCTGCAGGGGGAGGGACAGGCTCATAGCTCCCTTCTGTCTGTGTCGCCCTGCAGGGGGAGGGACAGGCTCATAGCTCCCTTCTGTCTGTGTCGCCCTGCAGGGGGAGGGGCAGGCTCATAGCTCCCTTCTGTCTGTGTCGCCCTGCAGGGGGAGGGACAGGCTCATAGCTCCCTTCTGTCTGTGTCGCCCTGCAGGGGGAGGGACAGGCTCATAGCTCCCTTCTGTCTGTGTCGCCCTGCAGGGGGAGGGACAGGCTCATAGCTCCCTTCTGTCTGTGTCGCCCTGCAGGGGGAGGGGCAGGCTCATAGCTCCCTTCTGTCTGTGTCGCCCTGCAGGGGGAGGGACAGGCTCATAGCTCCCTTCTGTGTCACCCTGCAGGGGGAGGGGCAGGCTCATAGCTCCCTTCTGTCTGTGTCGCCCTGCAGGGGGAGGGACAGGCTCATAGCTCCCTTCTGTCTGTGTCGCCCTGCAGGAGGAGGGACAGGCTCATAGCTCCCTTCTGTCTGTGTCGCCCTGCAGGGGGAGGGGCAGGCTCATAGCTCCCTTCTGTCTGTGTCGCCCTGCAGGGGGAGGGGCAGGCTCATAGCTCCCTTCTGTCTGTGTCACCCTGCAGGGGGAGGGACAGGCTCATAGCTCCCTTCTGTCTGTGTCACCCTGCAGGGGGAGGGACAGGCTCATAGCTCCCTTCTGTCTGTGTCTCCCTGCAGGGGGAGGGACAGGCTCATAGCTCCCTTCTGTGTCACCCTGCAGGGGGAGGGACAGGCTCATAGCTCCCTTCTGTCTGTGTCGCCCTGCAGGGGGAGGGGCAGGCTCATAGCTCCCTTCTGTCTGTGTCGCCCTGCAGGGGGAGTGACAGGCTCATAGCTCCCTTCTGTCTGTGTCGCCCTGCAGGGGGAGGGACAGGCTCATAGCTCCCTTCTGTCTGTGTCGCCCTGCAGGGGGAGGGACAGGCTCATAGCTCCCTTCTGTCTGTGTCGCCCTGCAGGGGGAGGGGCAGGCTCATAGCTCCCTTCTGTCTGTGTCGCCCTGCAGGGGGAGGGACAGGCTCATAGCTCCCTTCTGTGTCACCCTGCAGGGGGAGGGGCAGGCTCATAGCTCCCTTCTGTCTGTGTCGCCCTGCAGGGGGAGGGACAGGCTCATAGCTCCCTTCTGTCTGTGTCGCCCTGCAGGAGGAGGGGCAGGCTCATAGCTCCCTTCTGTCTGTGTCACCCTGCAGGGGGAGGGACAGGCTCATAGCTCCCTTCTGTCTGTGTCACCCTGCAGGGGGAGGGACAGGCTCATAGCTCCCTTCTGTCTGTGTCTCCCTGCAGGGGGAGGGACAGGCTCATAGCTCCCTTCTGTCTGTCACCCTGCAGGGGGAGGGACAGGCTCATAGCTCCCTTCTGTCTGTCACCCTGCAGGGGGAGGGACAGGCTCATAGCTCCCTTCTGTCTGTGTCGCCCTGCAGGGGGAGGGGCAGGCTCATAGCTCCCTTCTGTCTGTGTCGCCCTGCAGGGGGAGGGACAGGCTCATAGCTCCCTTCTGTCTGTGTCGCCCTGCAGGGGGAGGGACAGGCTCATAGCTCCCTTCTGTCTGTGTCGCCCTGCAGGGGGAGGGACAGGCTCATAGCTCCCGTCTGTCTGTGTCGCCCTGCAGGGGGAGGGGCAGGCTCATAGCTCCCTTCTGTCTGTGTCGCCCTGCAGGGGGAGGGACAGGCTCATAGCTCCCTTCTGTGTCACCCTGCAGGGGGAGGGGCAGGCTCATAGCTCCCTTCTGTCTGTGTCGCCCTGCAGGGGGAGGGACAGGCTCATAGCTCCCTTCTGTGTCACCCTGCAGGGGGAGGGGCAGGCTCATAGCTCCCTTCTGTCTGTGTCGCCCTGCAGGGGGAGGGGCAGGCTCATAGCTCCCTTCTGTCTGTGTCGCCCTGCAGGGGGAGGGGCAGGCTCATAGCTCCCTTCTGTCTGTGTCACCCTGCAGGGGGAGGGACAGGCTCATAGCTCCCTTCTGTCTGTGTCACCCTGCAGGGGGAGGGACAGGCTCATAGCTCTCTTCTGTCTGTGTCACCCTGCAGGGGGAGGGACAGGCTCATAGCTCCAGACTGATCTCTTATCACCCCATGTCCGGTATAACGTTACCTTACAGCCACATGATGAGAAGATACTTTTATATAACACAGGCATCACACACAGTGCAGCAATGGGCAATTTATTTTCTTCAATGATAGACAGCCTGGGCAAATTAACACTGTACATGTGATACCGTCCAGCTATGTGTAAACCGCAGCCGTACACAGCGGCCCTGTCAGTATACGCCTTCCTGGCACCATCACTTCATAACCCACATTGTAGTGCGACAATAAAACTAAGCGAGCAGACCGTGCGGAAATCGCCCACTTCCCGCTGACAGTGATTACACATCATCCCCACACTGAGAACAGAACGCAAAAGATAAATATAGGCCTATATATAAAAAGTGTTTCACGCCGGCAGTGCAAGTCCGTACACGCTGGTAGTGTCCATGTAATGCCGTATGGAGAAAGTGACAGGGTTTCAGGGATCACGGGGGGGGGGGATTTCAGGGATCACGGGGGAGGGTACGGGGGGGCGGGGAAGAGACTTCAAAAGCGTCATCGCTAGACAGTCCTCACCAGCGCAAAGCTCATTATAGGCTGAGGCGCGAGGGGCGGGGCTTAGAAGCATCACAGCAGACCTGTCATCATGAAGCACTGGCCACTCACAGGTAAGAGGTGAGTGTTAAGTGATCTCCACACAGAACCGCGTCAAGAGACGCTTCACAGAGGGCCCCGGGCAGGAAAAGACATCACCTCTATATCCGCAACTGCAGTCCAGCTTCTTCCGTGTGACAGCCAATATACACATACACTCCTGTGTATACATATATATATATATATATACCTGTGTGTGTATATAGGTAAGTATATCTCATGTATTTATAAATACACCTCTGTACACACACAATTATAATTACATACATATACACACACACACACACACACAGAATCATGTATACGCTGTGCGGATCACTTCTGTGCGTACGGTAATCTCAGGTGGCAGGGTGTAATAAATATGGCTTTGGCACAGTGGGGATCCGCGTCGGCTGGGAGGCGCCTTACGCCCCGGGCGGGTGACCGTGATCTCCTGTAGTGTTGTGATCCTCATATAGCAGCTGGTTTTACAATTTTCTCAAGAGTCAAAAAAAAAATTCATTAAAAAAACAAAACAAAAAATAATAAAAAACAAAAAAACCTAATAAAAACAAAAACACAAAATGTTCAGAATAAATCACATCCTGTAACAACCTTCAGAATTCTTCTACTCTGCTCTGCAGTAACCGATCTTCCTTGTCCTTCATGTGTCCACGTTCTCGTCCTCTCTCGACATTCTAGTTTCCTCTGTCCTCACCGCGCTCGTCCCCCCTCTTCATACTTGCGTTTCCCTGTCGCACAGGTCTGGGGCGGAGTTCTGCCGACGCATTCTCGGCGGGGCGGTGTAGGGGTGATACTTGTAGGGTCTTTCCTGCGGGGAAGACTGGTGATGCTTTTGCTGACCATCGCCCTCTCTGCCTTGAGATCTTCTCCTGGGCTCCTGCCCTTCGTCCCTGTTATGGCGGCTCTGTCGATGATTGGGTCTCCGGCCCCTGTTAGATCCCCCATCCAGCGAGTTCCTCCTCTGCCTGGGATGGTCACTCTCTGCCTGTTGCCTTTGAGGACGGCTGTCCCGTTTATTGCCCTCTTCCTCCCCGCCCCTTCTTTCCACTGTCCAGGGACATGACACTTCTTCTACCACATAAGTAGCCCCCGGGGCCCAGGAGAAGCGATGCTGTGGATTGCTCTTGAACGGGAAGCGGAGCTTGCAGTCCAGCGGTGGGATGAACTTTCCTGTGCCGGGGGGCCGCCGGAGGCAGCGGGTTATTTGCTGTTGCTGCAGATTCTGGATCTTGGTCTGTTCCTGCTTCAGCCAACGCATCCTGCCCCGCCGGAAGGTCGAGTCGTCCTCCATGAGCTGCGTCACGCGCTGTTCCTTCGGGGAATGGTCAGGAGAACCTTCATCCTGGTCGGCATTCAAGGGCTCATTATCACTCAAACACCAGGAGAAAGACTGCTCATCGGAATAATCATCAGCCGCATCATCCTGGGGAGAGAAGGAGGAGCACACGTTACAGCGCAACAGGGAAATCGCTTGGCGTGTGGGTAGTTGCAGCCTGCATCGGTCTCGTCAGTACCAGGCAGATTGCTCTAATCAGCACAGGGTGGGGCCCCTCAGAAGCAGTCGGTCATTCGCGCGTCAAACGATATATTGGTGGTGTATATACCTGATGAGTCGGTATGCAGTCGGGAAGCCGGCGGGCCTAATCCCGACAGCCGGCTTTCCCGACTGTCATATCCTGGCAAGTGTCTAAAGACAGGCGTCGATATGCCGACGCCTGTCATTAGACATATGCCGGGAGACCAGCGCCTGGCATCCCGATCGCAGGGACGCCGAGCGTGGATGGCAGGGGGGGGGGGAAGGTTAGGTTTAGGGTTCCCGGGGGGGACTTAGGGTTAGGCACCCCCACTGGAGGTTAGGGTTAGGCTAGGGGAAGGGGGAGGTTAGGGTTAGGCTAGGGGAAGGGGGAGGTTAGGGTTAGGCTAGGGGAAGGGGGAGGTTAGGGTTAGGCACCCACCTGGGGGACTTAGGGTTAGGCACCCACCTGGGGGACTTAGGGTTAGGCACCCACCTGGGAGACTTAGGGTTAGGCACCCACCTGAGGGACTTAGGGTTAGGCACCCACCTGAGGGACTTAGGGTTAGGTGGCAGGGAAGGGGGGGTTAGGTTTAGGCACTGGGGGAAAGGTTAGGGTTAGGCACCCCTAAGGGAGGGTTAGGGGAGGGAATTAGGTTAGCGATACTTACCGTAGGGACGATCGGGATTTTACACCCATGTTGCGCAGCTGCTGTCGGGATTCCAACCGCCAATCATACCGATTCTGATGAGTCTGTGGACTACGTAGTTCACAGACATATCTGATCGGCCCTGCCGCACAGCCCATGGCGATATATCTAGCAGACATATGGTTTCATCTGGCCGACGGTACGTCAGCCATTGAACAGGACGTCACAAGTGGGGGAGCATATTTAAATGGCCCCGCTAGCCACACACCTTGGCCAAACAATCGGTAAGTGTGTATGCACTTACCGATTGTTAGATACCCGTCTGCCAGGTGTGTAACCAACTTAACCGTGAGACTTTCAGGGCAAAGCTTCCTGGGTAAAACAATAAAACAACTGCTGGGTACTGACATTTAGTAACATGAAAAGCACAACGCAGAAATAAAATAAATGTGACCCCCCCCCTCTGGTAGTGTCGCAGGACCTCCTACGTCATATACCCACCTGTGTCACCGGCATAACACGCTCCATCTTCATCATCCTGTCCCTTAGGGCTCGGATCTCCTCGTCCTTCATGTTGTTCTGTAGCTTCACCTCCTGCAGTACGTCCGTCAGCTTGTCTATGTGCGCCTTCAAATCCTGCACTCCGCCTTTACTCCCATCGTCATCCTCTCCGATGCCGACCGTGTCCCACACGTCGCGAGCCACGGCTTTCCACCACTCCTTCTCGTTGCCATCACCGCTTGCCGTAGGTCCGGCACAGCTCCTTCATCTTGATGACCGACAAGGTCTCGATCTCCTGGCGGCTGTGCTTGAAGTCGTTCAGCGCGACTTCGTAGCAGATCTCTTTCACCGCCTGCATTTTCAAATCCGCCAGCGTCAGCCACCGGGGGTCCTTAGCCAGCCGCCGGCGCTGGGGGATCTGGTACACCCGGATGGGCTCCCGCTTCTTACCGCTGCTGGGGAGCCCGCAACGCCTGACAATGCTCTGCAACCCGGCCCGGCGGGACCTTCTCCCGCAGCGAGGAAATGAGGCGCCAGCTTTCCTCGCAGGATCGTTTGTCGGAATCGTCTCCGCTGTCCGAGTCGCCATACTGCGGGGAGAGAAAGAGGGGAGGAGACTCAGTGGCCGAAACACATCTGTACCGTATGTAGCGGGGAGCAGGATGGCGGCTTACCAGTCTCTGCTGTTCCAGCGCGAGGTCGGCTTCTTCCTTTTCCCGCTTATACTGAAACTCCAGGTCCTGTAGTCTGGGCAGGTGAAACATGAACAATCCATCAGACTGAGCAGCACCAACTACTAGCCTACACAGTGATCATACACGACCGGCAGATATATAGTCGTTACAGCGGCCGTGGACTTACCGCTTCTCCATCTCCAGCTTGATATCGATCCCCTGCTTCTCCAGCAGTTCCCTCTGCGCGAAATTCCAGTCCACGGGCTCCGGCTGGTTCTCAGCCGCTGCTGTGCTCTTCTCCCTCTCCAGACGCGCCTGCTCGGGGTGATTAAACCGGAAAACGTGGTTCTTTCCCATAACAATTCTGGTACCTGCGGAGAGAGCCAGACGGAGACCCATTACGGTTACCCTGCAAGGGGGAGGTGTAGCCATTTTCTGTGCGACCCCACCCCCTGGGCTGGGGGACGAGCTGAAAACTCCCCGTCACTAACCTGATTTTAAAACCAAGGGGTGGGTGACTTGCTTCCCGTTGACGTACGTTTCTGCCCCCCTCGCAAGGCTCCAAGGTGACAATCACTGCAGAGAAAAAGCAGGAGAGCGTTAGCGAGCACAAGGAAACCAAGGCCCCGAGCGTAGATCTCATGCGCAATCCGCACCTTCTCCGTTAGCGTTGGTGTTGCAGTGAAATAAACAGTGCTGCTCCTTGATGAACTGTCCCGTAAGCTTTATGTCAACATCCACCTGACCAACCCTGTAAGAAAACACAACTCAATGAGCCGAGGGAGCGTTGAGACAAGCAGGGAAAAATGACAGATACGTGAGCGTTGGACAAGAGACAGGAGGGCGGAAGAGAAGCGGGAGAGACAGAAAGCAGAGGAGGCCTCACAGCGAGTGACACAATCAGCATAGAGAGCTAGACCTAATTACTGCTGGACTCGGGCCGGAGGCACAGACGACCTAGCCCTCATCACTGAGAGATGAGGCTTGGACAGAACCGTCAGTTCAGTCCTGATGAGTGTCCATGGTACTCACCTAAACAAACAAAAACCTAAAACTATACTATTAAACACCTCAGTCCAATGAATCTATCCCTCATAGGCACAAATAGCGCTTAATGGAAAGCCAGAGGGATCATGAGAGAAAGAGAGGCAGAGACATGAGGAAGGCGAGGTCAGAGCGAGAGAGAAAGGACATGAGGGTGGTGGACTGACAATGAGAGGTGAGAAGGTCAATATTAGAAAGATGAAGGGTCCAAAGTCAGACAACGTAAGAGAAAAAGGAGGCCAAGGGAAGAGAAAGGGACATAGGAGGAGGCCGAGATCAGAGCGAGAGAGAAAGACTTGAGGGGGTCAAAATCATTGAGAGAGAAAGGAGAGGAGGCAGAGATCAGGGAGAAAGACCCGAGAGGAGGCCGAGATCAGGGCGAAAGAGAAAGACCCGAGAGGAGGCCGAGATCAGGGGCGAAAGAGAAAGACCCGAGAGGATGCCAAGATCAGAGCGAGAGAGAAAGACCTGAGAGGAGGCCGAGATAAGGGGTGAGTGAGAAAGAGCCGACAGGAGGCAGAGATCAGGGAGAAAGACCCGAGATCAGGGCGAGTGAGAAACAGCCGACAGGAGGCAGAGATCAGAGCAAGAGAGAAAGACATGAGGGTGTGGTCGTCTGACAAAGAGGGAGGAGAGATGAGAAGGTCAATATTAGAAACACATCAGGAGGGAGAGAGGGGAGGGGAGGGGGAGGCAGGGAGGGGGAGAGAGGGAGTGGGGAAGGGAGGGAGGGGAGGGGGAGAGAGGGAGGGGGAGAGAGGGAGGGGGAGAGAGGGGAGGGGGAGAGAGGGAGGGGGGGAGAGGGAGGGGAGAGAGTGGAGGGGGAGGGGGAGAGAGGGACGGGGAGAGAGGGGAGGGGGGGAGAGAGGGAGGGGGAGAGAGGGAGGGGGAGGCAGGGAGGGGAAGGGAGGGGAGGGGGGAGAGAGAGGGAGGGGGAGAGAGGGAGGGGGGAGAGAGGGAGGGAGGGGAGAGAGGGGATGAGGGAGGGGGAGAGAGGGAGGGGGGGAGAGAGGGAGGGGGGAGAGGAGAGGAGGGGGGGAGAGGGAGGAAATGAAGGGTCCAAAGTGAGACTATGTGTAAGAGAAAGGCATGAGGAGGCCAAGGGAAGAGAGAGGGACATAGGAGGAGGCCGAGATCAGAGCGAGAGAGAAAGACTCGAGGAGGTCAAAATCATTGAGAGAAAGCCCCTCCCCAAGAGGAGGCCGAGATCAGGGTAAGAGAGAAAGCCCCGAGAGGAGGCAGAGATTCAGGGAGAAAGACCCGAGATCAGCGCGCGAGAGAGAGAGCCAACAGGAGACCGAGATCAGGGCGAGAGAGAGAAGAGCCGCGAGAGGAGGCTGAGATCAGGGAGAAAGAGAAAGACCCGAGAGGAGGCCGAGATCAGGGAGAGAGAGAGATCTAACAATGAAAGTCATTGGGAAGCCAAATAAAAGGAGAGTGATAAGCCACAGGGAGGTACTGGATGACACCAAGGCAGACAAAGGTTGAGATAAATGAGGTGTAACAGGGACAGTAGTGACATTACCTCGTCACGCCCTCCTTTATGTGATACAGCAGACACTCTGACATCAGGGGATCTTCATTCAGGTGACCAGATGAGGGATCTGTACACAACACAGTGTTTATGAATCAGTTACGTACAGGCATTACGAGACTAATTATTCCTGTATACATAATATAAACCACCGATATACATCACAGATAAACAAAGAGCAATACACACACAGGTATCGGCAGTGTACACCTTATGTCAGGGATTCCCAACCACAGTCCTCAAGGCACTCTAACAGTCCAGGTTTTAAGGATAACCATAGTTGAGCACAGGTGACTTACTTAGTACCTTAGTTATTTTGATTTAACCATCTGTGCTTAAGCATGGATATCACTAAAACCAGGACTGTTAGTGAACCTTGAGGACAGAGGTTGTGAATCACTGCCTTATGTACTAAGTACTCTCACCTTTTTTGGGGAAAAGACCCCCACTGTTCCCCCCGTCTTCTCTTACAGCAACACCCATTTCTGCCAACAGCGATTCCCTATACAATGGAGATTCATGATCAGCCTGATCCGTTCTGGCCTCCCACCAGTAATCACTACGCAGCTTTCCCCTGGCCTCTACCTACCTCTCCATCCTGATGGTCTCCGTCTTCCGCAGTTTCTCCTCCAGGTCTCGTTAAGCTCTGCAATGATCTTCTCTGTCTCTGAAGTCTCTCCATGGCCTCTTCTGTGCAGATCTCAGCCTCATCTACAGCCTCGGGAAGGGCTCTGACTGGCCATTGGTGATGGGAGGGGACAGAGGAGGGGGGGATCCTGGCTCAGTTGGCGGGGAGACTGGTACAGAAGATGGTGGCAGGGAATTGGGCACTGATACGCCATCATCTAAAGCCAGGTCTGTAAGATAGACAGGTAAAAACTGATGGAAGGAACGCAATAGATGGAATGACCGTGTTGGGTAAAATATCCCAACGGCTGAGTAGCCGCCGGGTGAAATACCAACGCCAGAATCCTGATGGCAAGAGATCCTGACAGGGGGCAGGTAAGTACACTAACCCTACCCCTCTCCTCCCCCATAACCCTCAACCCCCCCTACCCGCACCCTAATCTTAACCTCCCCCCCCGGATGTGCCTAACCCTAACCCCCAACCCACCCGCAGGTGCCTAAACCTAACCCCCATCCCCTGCGGCTAAAAGCTAAGACAGGCTGGCCTCCTCTCAGGTCTCTCTCTTTCTAACTTTGAAGCTGTCTGTCGAGATTCTGGGTGTCGGGATCTAGACGGGCGTCGGATTTCGACACCTGTCTTTAGTACCGTGTCGGGATTTAGACAGACAGCTTCCCGGAATGACCATCTATTTACTGCCACGACCATTAAAGTCCACCTACTCTCTACTTACTCACCAGGCTTTGCTTACATTTAACCATATACTACCAGCGATCACCAACTGGTCCAGGGAACATTCCTGCCAATCCTCCCACCAGGGCAAAGCATTATATTATCATCTTTCACCCAGCAGCCAGGTAATATCTACACCGATATACTATAGCCATACACACCCCACCAGGCTGGGGATTCTCTACCTCTTTTCTACCAGCTATCTCCCGCCATACTACCCATACTCAAACACCAGGCCTAAATGTACTCACCTACCAAAACGGGTAATACCCTCTCATATAACCAGCTCTCACACACACTGACTAGCTGTTCATACTCCTATCCTACCAGTACTACCTACTCCAGTACCTACTCCTATCCTACCAGTACTTCCTCGTCCAGGCCAGGGAATACTACTCCTATCCTACCAGTACTCCCTCTCCAGGCCAGGGAATACCTAATCCTATCCTACCAGTACTCCCTCCTCCAGGCCAGGTAATACCCTAATCCTATCCTACCAGTACTCCCTCCTCCAGGCCAGAGAATACCTAATCCTATCCTACCAGTACTCCCTCCTCCAGGCCAGGGAATAACTACTCCTATACCTACCAGTACTCCCCTCCTCCAGGCCAGGGAATAACTACTCCTATCCTACCAGTATTCCCTCCTCTAGGCCCAGGGAATAACTACTCCTATCCTACCAGTACTCCCTCCTCCAGGCCAGGGAATAACTACTCCTATCCTACCAGTACTCCCTCCTCCAGGCCAGGGAATAACTACTCCTATCCTACCAGTACTCCCTCCTCTAGGCCAGGGAATAACTACTCCTATCCTACCAGCACTCCCTCCTCCAGGCCAGGGAATAACTACTCCTATCCTACCAGTACTCCCTCCTCCAGGCCAGGGGAATACATACTCCTATCCAACCAGTACTCCCTCCTCTAGGCCAGGTAATACATACTCCTATCCTACCAGCACTCCCTCCTCCAGGCCAGGGAATAACTACTCCCTATCCTACCAGCACTCCCTCCTCCAGGCCAGGGAATAACTACTCCTATCCTACCAGTACTCCCTCCTCCAGGCCAGGGATACATACTCCTATCCTACCCAGTACTCCCTCCTCCAGGCCAGGGAATACCTACTCCTATCCTACCCAGTACTCAACCCTCCTCCAGGCCAGGGAATACCTACTCCTATCCTACCAGTACTCCCTCCTCCAGGCCAGGGAATACTACTCCTATCCTACCAGTACTCCCTCCTCCAGGCCAGGGAATAACTACTCCTATCCTACCAGC
>JAUIMM010002508.1:0-55403 GCA_031769625.1 Taudactylus pleione | reverse complement strand
ATTTTTAAGGTCCAGGGCTTACAGAAATTTTCATACGGGTAAATATATTTCCGGAGAGTTCTGTGTCAAAATTAAGCACCAAAATCAACTTCTGTCACCGCAGCAAATCTTTTTTAAGGTTTACTGAAAATTTTAAGCAGAATTTGGGGATATTTGAAGAAAAAAATTTTTGCCCAATTTTTAAGGTCCGGGGCTTACAGATTTTTCATACGGGTAAATATATTTCCGGAGAGTTCTGTGTCAAAATTAAGCACCAAAATCAACTTCTGTCACCGCATCAAATCTTTTTTAAGGTTTACTGAAAATTTTAAGCAGAATTTGGGGATATTTGAAGAAAAAAATTTTTGGCCGATTTTTAAGGTCCGGGGCTTACAGAATTTTTAAAACGGGTAAATATATTTCCGGAGAGTTCTGTGTCAAAATTAAGCACCAAAATCAACTTCTGTCACCGCAGCAAATCTTTTTTAAGGTTTACTGAAAGTTTTACGCAGAATTTGGGGATTTTTGAAGAAAAAAAATTTTGGCCGATTTTTAAGGTCCGGGGCTTACAGAAATTTTCATTTGGGTAAATATATTTCCGGAGAGTTCTGTGTCAAAATTAAGCACCAAAATCAACTTCTGTCACCGCAGCAAATCTTTTTTATGGTTTACTGAAAGTTTTAAGCAGAATTTGGGGATTTTTGAAGAAAACATTTTTTGGCCGATTTTTAAGGTCTGGGGCTTACAGAAATTTTCATACGGGTAAATATATTTCCAGAGAGTTCTGTGTCAAAATTAAGCACCAAAATCAACTTCTGTCACCGCAGCAAATCTTTTTTAATGTTTACTGAAAGTTTTTAGCAGAATTTGGGGATTTTTGAAGAAAACATTTTTTGGCCGATTTTTAAGGTCCGGGGCTTACAGAAATTTTCATACGGGTAAATATATTTCCGGAGAGTTCTGTGTCAAAATTAAGCACCAAAATCAACTTCTGTCACCGCAGCAAATCTTTTTTAAGGTTTGCTGAAAGTTTTAAGCAGAATTTGGGGATTTTTGAAGAAAAAATTTTTTGGCCGATTTTTAAGGTCCGGGGCTTACAGAAATTTTCATACGGGTAAATATATTTCCAGAGAGTTCTGTGTCAAAATTAAGCACCAAAATCAACTTCTGTCACCACAGCAAATCTTTTTTAAGGTTTACTGAAAGTTTTAAGCAGAATTTGGGGATTTTTGAAGAAAAAAATTTTTGCCCGATTTTTAAGGTTCGGGGCTTACAGAAATTTTCATACGGGTAAATATATTTCCGGAGAGTTCTGTGTCAAAATTAAGCACCAAAATCAACTTCTGTCACCGCATCAAATCTTTTTTAAGGTTTACTGAAAATTTTAAGCAGAATTTGGGGATATTTGAAGAAAAAAATTTTTGCCCGATTTTTAAGGTCCGGGGCTTACAGAATTTTTCAAACGGGTAAATATATTTCCGGAGAGTTCTGTGTCAAAATTAAGCACCAAAATCAACTTCTGTCACCGCAGCAAATCTTTTTTAAGGTTTACTGAAAGTTTTAAGCAGAATTTGGGGATTTTTGAAGAAAAAATTTTTTGCCCGATTTTTAAGGTCCGGGGCTTACAGAAATTTTCATACGGGTAAATATATTTCCAGAGAGTTCTGTGTCAAAATTAAGCACCAAAATCAACTTCTGTCACCGCAGCAAATCTTTTTTAATGTTTACTGAAAGTTTTGAGCAGAATTTGGGGATTTTTGAAGAAAAATTTTTTTGGCAGATTTTTAAGGTCCGGGGCTTACAGAAATTTTCATACGGGTAAATATATTTCCGGAGAGTTCTGTGTCAAAATTAAGCACCAAAATCAACTTCTGTCACCGCAGCAAATCTTTTTTAAGGTTTACTGAAAGTTTTAAGCAGAATTTGGGGATTTTTGAAGAAAAAAATTTTTGCCCGATTTTTAAGGTCCGTGGCTTACAGATTTTTCATACGGGTAAATATATTTCCGGAGAGTTCTGTGTCAAAATTAAGCACCAAAATCAACTTCTGTCACCGCAGCAAATCTTTTTTAATGTTTACTGAAAGTTTTTAGCAGAATTTGGGGATTTTTGAAGAAAAATTTTTTTGGCCGATTTTTAAGGTCCGGGGCTTACAGAAATTTTCATACGGGTAAATATATTTCCAGAGAGTTCTGTGTCAAAATTAAGCACCAAAATCAACTTCTGTCACCACAGCAAATCTTTTTTAAGGTTTACTGAAAGTTTTAAGCAGAATTTGGGGATTTTTGAAGAAAAAAATTTTTGTCCGATTTTTAAGGTCCGGGGCTTACAGAAATTTTCATACGGGTAAATATATTTCCGGAGAGTTCTGTGTCAAAATTAAGCACCAAAATCAACTTCTGTCACCGCAGCAAATTTTTTTTAAGGTTTACTGAAAGTTTTAAGCAGAATTTGGGGATTTTTGAAGAAAAAATTTTTTGCCCAATTTTTAAGGTCCGGGGCTTACAGAATTTTTCATACGGGTAAATATATTTCCGGAGAGTTCTGTGTCAAAATTAAGCACCAAAATCAACTTCTGTCACCGCAGCAAATCTTTTTTAATGTTTACTGAAAGTTTTAAGCAGAATTTGGGGATTTTTGAAGAAAAAAATTTTTGGCCGATTTTTAAGGTCCGGGGCTTACAGAAATTTTCATACGGGTAAATATATTTCCGGAGAGATCTGTGTCAAAATTAAGCACCAAAATCAACTTCTGTCACCGCAGCAAATCTTTTCTAAGGTTTACTGAAAGTTTTAAGCAGAATTTGGGGATTTTTGAAGAAAAAAATTTTTGCCCGATTTTTAAGGTCCAGGGCTTACAGAAATTTTCATACGGGTAAATATATTTCCGGAGAAGTCTGTGTCAAAATTAAGCACCAAAATCAACTTCTGTCACCGCAGCAAATCTTTTTTAAGGTTTACTGAAAGTTTTAAGCAGAATTTGGGGATTTTTGAAGAAAAAATTTTTTGCCCGATTTTTAAGGTCCAGGGCTTACAGAAATTTTCATACGGGTAAATATATTTCCGGAGAGTTCTGTGTCAAAATTAAGCACCAAAATCAACTTCTGTCACCGCAGCAAATCTTTTTTAAGGTTTACTGAAAGTTTTAAGCAGAATTTGGGGATTTTTGAAGAAAAAAATTTTTGGCCGATTTTTAAGGTCCGGGGCTTACAGAAATTTTCATACGGGTAAATATATTTCCGGAGAGTTCTGTGTCAAAATTAAGCACCAAAATCAACTTCTGTCACTGCATCAAATCTTTTTTAAGGTTTACTGAAAGTTTTAAGTAGAATTTGGGGATTTTTGAAGAAAAAAATTTGTGCCCGATTTTTAAGGTCCGGGGCTTACAGAAATTTTCATACGGGTAAATATATTTCCGGAGAGTTCTGTGTCAAAATTAAGCACCAAAATCAACTTCTGTCACCGCAGCAAATCTTTTTTAAGGTTTGTTGAAAGTTTTAAGCAGAATTTGGGGATTTTTGAAGAAAAAATTTTATGGCCGATTTTTAAGGTCCGGGGCTTACAGAATTTTTCATACGGGTAAATATATTTCCGGAGAGTTCTGTGTCAAAATTAAGCACCAAAATCAACTTCTGTCACCACAGCAAATCTTTTTTAAGGTTAACTGAAAGTTTTAAGCAGAATTTGGGGATTTTTGAAGAAAAAAAATTTTGCCCGATTTTTAAGGTCCGGGGCTTACAGAAATTTTCATACGGGTAAATATATTTCCAGAGAGTTCTGTGTCAAAATTAAGCACCAAAATCAACTTCTGTCACCGCATCAAATCTTTTTTAAGGTTTACTGAAAATTTTAAGCAGAATTTGGGGATATTTGAAGAAAAAAATTTTTGCCCGATTTTTAAGGTCCGGGGCTTACAGAATTTTTCAAACGGGTAAATATATTTCCGGAGAGTTCTGTGTCAAAATTAAGCACCAAAATCAACTTCTGTCACCGCAGCAAATCTTTTTTAAGGTTTACTGAAAGTTTTAAGCAGAATTTGGGGATTTTTGAAGAAAAAATGTTTTGGCTGATTTTTAAGGTCCGGGGCTTACAGAAATTTTCATACGGGTAAATATATTTCCAGAGAGTTCTGTGTCAAAATTAAGCACCAAAATCAACTTCTGTCACCGCAGCAAATCTTTTTTAAGGTTTACTGAAAGTTTTAAGCAGAATTTGGGGATTTTTGAAGAAAAAATTTTTTGCCCGATTTTTAAGGTCCCGGGCTTACAGAAATTTTCATACGGGTAAATATATTTCCGGAGAGTTCTGTGTCAAAATTAAGCACCAAAATCAACTTCTGTCACCGCATCAAATCTTTTTTAAGGTTTACTGAAAGTTTTAAGCAGAATTTGGGGATATTTGAAGAAAAAAATTTTTGCCCGATTTTTAAGGTCCGGGGCTTACAGAATTTTTCAAATGGGTAAATATATTTCCGGAGAGTTCTGTGTCAAAATTAAGCACTAAAATCAACTTCTGTCACCGCAGCAAATCTTTTTTAAGGTTTACTGAAAGTTTTAAGCAGAATTTGGGGATTTTTGAAGAAAAAAATTTTTGGCCGATTTTTAAGGTCCGGGGCTTACAGAATTTTTCAGATGGGTAAATATATTTCCGGAGAGTTCTGTGTCAAAATTAAGCACCAAAATCAACTTCTGTCACCGCAGCAAATCTTTTTTAAGGTTTACTGAAAGTTTTACGCAGAATTTGGGGATTTTTGAAGAAAAAAAATTTTGGCCGATTTTTAAGGTCCGGGGCTTACAGAAATTTTCATTTGGGTAAATATATTTCCGGAGAGTTCTGTGTCAAAATTAAGCACCAAAATCAACTTCTGTCACCGCAGCAAATCTTTTTTATGGTTTACTGAAAGTTTTAAGCAGAATTTGGGGATTTTTGAAGAAAACATTTTTTGGCCGATTTTTAAGGTCTGGGGCTTACAGAAATTTTCATACGGGTAAATATATTTCCAGAGAGTTCTGTGTCAAAATTAAGCACCAAAATCAACTTCTGTCACCGCAGCAAATCTTTTTTAATGTTTACTGAAAGTTTTTAGCAGAATTTGGGGATTTTTGAAGAAAACATTTTTTGGCCGATTTTTAAGGTCCGGGGCTTACAGAAATTTTCATACGGGTAAATATATTTCCGGAGAGTTCTGTGTCAAAATTAAGCACCAAAATCAACTTCTGTCACCGCAGCAAATCTTTTTTAAGGTTTGCTGAAAGTTTTAAGCAGAATTTGGGGATTTTTGAAGAAAAAATTTTTTGGCCGATTTTTAAGGTCCGGGGCTTACAGAAATTTTCATACGGGTAAATATATTTCCGGAGAGTTCTGTGTCAAAATTAAGCACCAAAATCAACTTCTGTCACCACAGCAAATCTTTTTTAAGGTTTACTGAAAGTTTTAAGCAGAATTTGGGGATTTTTGAAGAAAAAAATTTTTGCCCGATTTTTAAGGTTCGGGGCTTACAGAAATTTTCATACGGGTAAATATATTTCCGGAGAGTTCTGTGTCAAAATTAAGCACCAAAATCAACTTCTGTCACCGCATCAAATCTTTTTTAAGGTTTACTGAAAATTTTAAGCAGAATTTGGGGATATTTGAAGAAAAAAATTTTTGCCCGATTTTTAAGGTCCGGGGCTTACAGAATTTTTCAAACGGGTAAATATATTTCCGGGAGAGTTCTGTGTCAAAATTAAGCACCAAAATCAACTTCTGTCACCGCAGCAAATCTTTTTAAGGTTTACTGAAAGTTTTAAGCAGAATTTGGGGATTTTTGAAGAAAAAATTTTTTGCCCGATTTTTAAGGTCGGGGCTTACAGAAATTTTCATACGGGTAAATATATTTCCAGAGAGTTCTGTGTCAAAATTAAGCACCAAAATCAACTTCTGTCACCGCAGCAAAATCTTTTTTAATGTTTACTGAAAGTTTTGAGCAGAATTTGGGGATTTTTGAAGAAAAATTTTTTGGCAGATTTTTAAGGTCCGGGGCTTACAGAAATTTTCATACGGGTAAATATATTTCCGGAGAGTTCTGTGTCAAAATTAAGCACCAAATCAACTTCTGTCACCGCAGCAAATCTTTTTTAAGGTTTACTGAAAGTTTTAAGCAGAATTTGGGGATTTTTGAAGAAAAAAATTTTGCCCGATTTTTAAGGTCCGTGGCTTACAGATTTTTCATACGGGTAAATATATTTCCGGAGAGTTCTGTGTCAAAATTAAGCACCAAAATCAACTTCTGTCACCGCAGCAAATCTTTTTTAATGTTTACTGAAAGTTTTTAGCAGAATTTGGGGATTTTTGAAGAAAAATTTTTTTGGCCGATTTTTAAGGTCCGGGGCTTACAGAAATTTTCATACGGGTAAATATATTTCCAGAGAGTTCTGTGTCAAAATTAAGCACCAAAATCAACTTCTGTCACCACAGCAAATCTTTTTTAAGGTTTACTGAAAGTTTTAAGCAGAATTTGGGGATTTTTGAAGAAAAAAATTTTTGCCCGATTTTTAAGGTTCGGGGCTTACAGAAATTTTCATACGGGTAAATATATTTCCGGAGAGTTCTGTGTCAAAATTAAGCACCAAAATCAACTTCTGTCACCGCAGCAAATTTTTTTTAAGGTTTACTGAAAGTTTTAAGCAGAATTTGGGGATTTTTGAAGAAAAAATTTTTTGCCCAATTTTTAAGGTCCGGGGCTTACAGAATTTTTCATACGGGTAAATATATTTCCGGAGAGTTCTGTGTCAAAATTAAGCACCAAAATCAACTTCTGTCACCGCAGCAAATCTTTTTTAATGTTTACTGAAAGTTTTAAGCAGAATTTGGGGATTTTTGAAGAAAAAAATTTTTGGCCGATTTTTAAGGTCCGGGGCTTACAGAAATTTTCATACGGGTAAATATATTTCCGCAGAGATCTGTGTCAAAATTAAGCACCAAAATCAACTTCTGTCACCGCAGCAAATCTTTTCTAAGGTTTACTGAAAGTTTTAAGCAGAATTTGGGGATTTTTGAAGAAAAAAATTTTTGCCCGATTTTTCAGGTCCAGGGCTTACAGAAATTTTCATACGGGTAAATATATTTCCGGAGAAGTCTGTGTCAAAATTAAGCACCAAAATCAACTTCTGTCACCGCAGCAAATCTTTTTTAAGGTTTACTGAAAGTTTTAAGCAGAATTTGGGGATTTTTGAAGAAAAAATTTTTTGCCCGATTTTTAAGGTCCAGGGCTTACAGAAATTTTCATACGGGTAAATATATTTCCGGCGAGTTCTGTGTCAAAATTAAGCACCAAAATCAACTTCTGTCACCGCAGCAAATCTTTTTTAAGGTTTACTGAAAGTTTTAAGCAGAATTTGGGGATTTTTGAAGAAAAAAATTTTTGGCCGATTTTTAAGGTCCGGGGCTTACAGAAATTTTCATACGGGTAAATATATTTCCGGAGAGTTCTGTGTCAAAATTAAGCACCAAAATCAACTTCTGTCACTGCATCAAATCTTTTTTAAGGTTTACTGAAAGTTTTAAGTAGAATTTGGGGATTTTTGAAGAAAAAAATTTGTGCCCGATTTTTAAGGTCCGGGGCTTACAGAAATTTTCATACGGGTAAATATATTTCCGGAGAGTTCTGTGTCAAAATTAAGCACCAAAATCAACTTCTGTCACCGCAGCAAATCTTTTTTAAGGTTTGTTGAAAGTTTTAAGCAGAATTTGGGGATTTTTGAAGAAAAAATTTTATGGCCGATTTTTAAGGTCCGGGGCTTACAGAAATTTTCATACGGGTAAATATATTTCCGGAGAGTTCTGTGTCAAAATTAAGCACCAAAATCAACTTCTGTCACCGCAGCAAATCTTTTTTAAGGTTTACTGAAAGTTTTAAGCAGAATTTGGGGATTTTTGAAGAAAAAATTTTTTGGCCGATTTTTAAGGTCCGGGGCTTACAGAAATTTTCATACGGGTAAATATATTTCCGGAGAGTTCTGTGTCAAAATTAAGCACCAAAATCAACTTCTGTCACCGCAGCAAATCTTTTTTAAGGTTTACTGAAAGTTTTAAGCAGAATTTGGGGATTTTTGAAGAAAAAATTTTTTGCCCGATTTTTAAGGTCCAGGGCTTACAGAAATTTTCATACGGGTAAATATATTTCCGGAGAGTTCTGTGTCAAAATTAAGCACCAAAATCAACTTCTGTCACCGCAGCAAATCTTTTTTAAGGTTTACTGAAAATTTTAAGCAGAATTTGGGGATATTTGAAGAAAAAAATTTTTGCCCGATTTTTAAGGTCCGGGGCTTACAGATTTTTCATACGGGTAAATATATTTCCGGAGAGTTCTGTGTCAAAATTAAGCACCAAAATCAACTTCTGTCACCGCATCAAATCTTTTTTAAGGTTTACTGAAAATTTTAAGCAGAATTTGGGGATATTTGAAGAAAAAAATTTTTGGCCGATTTTTAAGGTCCGGGGCTTACAGAATTTTTAAAACGGGTAAATATATTTCCGGAGAGTTCTGTGTCAAAATTAAGCACCAAAATCAACTTCTGTCACCGCAGCAAATCTTTTTTAAGGTTTACTGAAAGTTTTACGCAGAATTTGGGGATTTTTGAAGAAAAAAAATTTTGGCCGATTTTTAAGGTCCGGGGCTTACAGAAATTTTCATTTGGGTAAATATATTTCCGGAGAGTTCTGTGTCAAAATTAAGCACCAAAATCAACTTCTGTCACCGCAGCAAATCTTTTTTATGGTTTACTGAAAGTTTTAAGCAGAATTTGGGGATTTTTGAAGAAAACATTTTTTGGCCGATTTTTAAGGTCTGGGGCTTACAGAAATTTTCATACGGGTAAATATATTTCCAGAGAGTTCTGTGTCAAAATTAAGCACCAAAATCAACTTCTGTCACCGCAGCAAATCTTTTTTAATGTTTACTGAAAGTTTTTAGCAGAATTTGGGGATTTTTGAAGAAAACATTTTTTGGCCGATTTTTAAGGTCCGGGGCTTACAGAAATTTTCATACGGGTAAATATATTTCCGGAGAGTTCTGTGTCAAAATTAAGCACCAAAATCAACTTCTGTCACCGCAGCAAATCTTTTTTAAGGTTTGCTGAAAGTTTTAAGCAGAATTTGGGGATTTTTGAAGAAAAAATTTTTTGGCCGATTTTTAAGGTCCGGGGCTTACAGAAATTTTCATACGGGTAAATATATTTCCAGAGAGTTCTGTGTCAAAATTAAGCACCAAAATCAACTTCTGTCACCACAGCAAATCTTTTTTAAGGTTTACTGAAAGTTTTAAGCAGAATTTGGGGATTTTTGAAGAAAAAAATTTTTGCCCGATTTTTAAGGTTCGGGGCTTACAGAAATTTTCATACGGGTAAATATATTTCCGGAGAGTTCTGTGTCAAAATTAAGCACCAAAATCAACTTCTGTCACCGCATCAAATCTTTTTTAAGGTTTACTGAAAATTTTAAGCAGAATTTGGGGATATTTGAAGAAAAAAAATTTTGCCCGATTTTTAAGGTCTGGGGCTTACAGAATTTTTCAAACGGGTAAATATATTTCCGGAGAGTTCTGTGTCAAAATTAAGCACCAAAATCAACTTCTGTCACCGCAGCAAATCTTTTTTAAGGTTTACTGAAAGTTTTAAGCAGAATTTGGGGATTTTTGAAGAAAAAATTTTTTGCCCGATTTTTAAGGTCCGGGGCTTACAGAAATTTTCATACGGGTAAATATATTTCCAGAGAGTTCTGTGTCAAAATTAAGCACCAAAATCAACTTCTGTCACCGCAGCAAATCTTTTTTAATGTTTACTGAAAGTTTTGAGCAGAATTTGGGGATTTTTGAAGAAAAATTTTTTTGGCAGATTTTTAAGGTCCGGGGCTTACAGAAATTTTCATACGGGTAAATATATTTCCGGAGAGTTCTGTGTCAAAATTAAGCACCAAAATCAACTTCTGTCACCGCAGCAAATCTTTTTTAAGGTTTACTGAAAGTTTTAAGCAGAATTTGGGGTTTTTTGAAGAAAAAAATTTTTGCCCGATTTTTAAGGTCCGTGGCTTACAGATTTTTCATACGGGTAAATATATTTCCGGAGAGTTCTGTGTCAAAATTAAGCACCAAAATCAACTTCTGTCACCGCAGCAAATCTTTTTTAATGTTTACTGAAAGTTTTTAGCAGAATTTGGGGATTTTTGAAGAAAAATTTTTTTGGCCGATTTTTAAGGTCCGGGGCTTACAGAAATTTTCATACGGGTAAATATATTTCCAGAGAGTTCTGTGTCAAAATTAAGCACCAAAATCAACTTCTGTCACCACAGCAAATCTTTTTTAAGGTTTACTGAAAGTTTTAAGCAGAATTTGGGGATTTTTGAAGAAAAAAATTTTTGCCCGATTTTTAAGGTCCGGGGCTTACAGAAATTTTCATACGGGTAAATATATTTCCGGAGAGTTCTGTGTCAAAATTAAGCACCAAAATCAACTTCTGTCACCGCAGCAAATTTTTTTTAAGGTTTACTGAAAGTTTTAAGCAGAATTTGGGGATTTTTGAAGAAAAAATTTTTTGCCCAATTTTTAAGGTCCGGGGCTTACAGAATTTTTCATACGGGTAAATATATTTCCGGAGAGTTCTGTGTCAAAATTAAGCACCAAAATCAACTTCTGTCACCGCAGCAAATCTTTTTTAATGTTTACTGAAAGTTTTAAGCAGAATTTGGGGATTTTTGAAGAAAAAAATTTTTGGCCGATTTTTAAGGTCCGGGGCTTACAGAAATTTTCATACGGGTAAATATATTTCCGGAGAGATCTGTGTCAAAATTAAGCACCAAAATCAACTTCTGTCACCGCAGCAAATCTTTTCTAAGGTTTACTGAAAGTTTTAAGCAGAATTTGGGGATTTTTGAAGAAAAAAATTTTTGCCCGATTTTTAAGGTCCAGGGCTTACAGAAATTTTCATACGGGTAAATATATTTCCGGAGAAGTCTGTGTCAAAATTAAGCACCAAAATCAACTTCTGTCACCACAGCAAATCTTTTTTAAGGTTTACTGAAAGTTTTAAGCAGAATTTGGGGATTTTTGAAGAAAAAATTTTTTGCCCGATTTTTAAGGTCCAGGGCTTACAGAAATTTTCATACGGGTAAATATATTTCCGGAGAGTTCTGTGTCAAAATTAAGCACCAAAATCAACTTCTGTCACCGCAGCAAATCTTTTTTAAGGTTTACTGAAAGTTTTAAGCAGAATTTGGGGATTTTTGAAGAAAAAAATTTTTGGCCGATTTTTAAGGTCCGGGGCTTACAGAAATTTTCATACGGGTAAATATATTTCCGGAGAGTTCTGTGTCAAAATTAAGCACCAAAATCAACTTCTGTCACTGCATCAAATCTTTTTTAAGGTTTACTGAAAGTTTTAAGTAGAATTTGGGGATTTTTGAAGAAAAAAATTTGTGCCCGATTTTTAAGGTCCGGGGCTTACAGAAATTTTCATACGGGTAAATATATTTCCGGAGAGTTCTGTGTCAAAATTAAGCACCAAAATCAACTTCTGTCACCGCAGCAAATCTTTTTTAAGGTTTGTTGAAAGTTTTAAGCAGAATTTGGGGATTTTTGAAGAAAAAATTTTATGGCCGATTTTTAAGGTCCGGGGCTTACAGAATTTTTCATACGGGTAAATATATTTCCGGAGAGTTCTGTGTCAAAATTAAGCACCAAAATCAACTTCTGTCACCACAGCAAATCTTTTTTAAGGTTAACTGAAAGTTTTAAGCAGAATTTGGGGATTTTTGAAGAAAAAAAATTTTGCCCGATTTTTAAGGTCCGGGGCTTACAGAAATTTTCATACGGGTAAATATATTTCCAGAGAGTTCTGTGTCAAAATTAAGCACCAAAATCAACTTCTGTCACCGCATCAAATCTTTTTTAAGGTTTACTGAAAATTTTAAGCAGAATTTGGGGATATTTGAAGAAAAAAATTTTTGCCCGATTTTTAAGGTCCGGGGCTTACAGAATTTTTCAAACGGGTAAATATATTTCCGGAGAGTTCTGTGTCAAAATTAAGCACCAAAATCAACTTCTGTCACCGCAGCAAATCTTTTTTAAGGTTTACTGAAAGTTTTAAGCAGAATTTGGGGATTTTTGAAGAAAAAATTTTTTGCCCGATTTTTAAGGTCCGGGGCTTACAGAAATTTTCATACGGGTAAATATATTTCCAGAGAGTTCTGTGTCAAAATTAAGCACCAAAATCAACTTCTGTCACCGCAGCAAATCTTTTTTAATGTTTACTGAAAGTTTTGAGCAGAATTTGGGGATTTTTGAAGAAAAATTTTTTTGGCAGATTTTTAAGGTCCGGGGCTTACAGAAATTTTCATACGGGTAAATATATTTCCGGAGAGTTCTGTGTCAAAATTAAGCACCAAAATCAACTTCTGTCACCGCAGCAAATCTTTTTTAAGGTTTACTGAAAGTTTTAAGCAGAATTTGGGGTTTTTTGAAGAAAAAAATTTTTGCCCGATTTTTAAGGTCCGTGGCTTACAGATTTTTCATACGGGTAAATATATTTCCGGAGAGTTCTGTGTCAAAATTAAGCACCAAAATCAACTTCTGTCACCGCAGCAAATCTTTTTTAATGTTTACTGAAAGTTTTTAGCAGAATTTGGGGATTTTTGAAGAAAAATTTTTTTGGCCGATTTTTAAGGTCCGGGGCTTACAGAAATTTTCATACGGGTAAATATATTTCCAGAGAGTTCTGTGTCAAAATTAAGCACCAAAATCAACTTCTGTCACCACAGCAAATCTTTTTTAAGGTTTACTGAAAGTTTTAAGCAGAATTTGGGGATTTTTGAAGAAAAAAATTTTTGCCCGATTTTTAAGGTCCGGGGCTTACAGAAATTTTCATACGGGTAAATATATTTCCGGAGAGTTCTGTGTCAAAATTAAGCACCAAAATCAACTTCTGTCACCGCAGCAAATTTTTTTTAAGGTTTACTGAAAGTTTTAAGCAGAATTTGGGGATTTTTGAAGAAAAAATTTTTTGCCCAATTTTTAAGGTCCGGGGCTTACAGAATTTTTCATACGGGTAAATATATTTCCGGAGAGTTCTGTGTCAAAATTAAGCACCAAAATCAACTTCTGTCACCGCAGCAAATCTTTTTTAATGTTTACTGAAAGTTTTAAGCAGAATTTGGGGATTTTTGAAGAAAAAAATTTTTGGCCGATTTTTAAGGTCCGGGGCTTACAGAAATTTTCATACGGGTAAATATATTTCCGGAGAGATCTGTGTCAAAATTAAGCACCAAAATCAACTTCTGTCACCGCAGCAAATCTTTTCTAAGGTTTACTGAAAGTTTTAAGCAGAATTTGGGGATTTTTGAAGAAAAAAATTTTTGCCCGATTTTTAAGGTCCAGGGCTTACAGAAATTTTCATACGGGTAAATATATTTCCGGAGAAGTCTGTGTCAAAATTAAGCACCAAAATCAACTTCTGTCACCACAGCAAATCTTTTTTAAGGTTTACTGAAAGTTTTAAGCAGAATTTGGGGATTTTTGAAGAAAAAATTTTTTGCCCGATTTTTAAGGTCCAGGGCTTACAGAAATTTTCATACGGGTAAATATATTTCCGGAGAGTTCTGTGTCAAAATTAAGCACCAAAATCAACTTCTGTCACCGCAGCAAATCTTTTTTAAGGTTTACTGAAAGTTTTAAGCAGAATTTGGGGATTTTTGAAGAAAAAAATTTTTGGCCGATTTTTAAGGTCCGGGGCTTACAGAAATTTTCATACGGGTAAATATATTTCCGGAGAGTTCTGTGTCAAAATTAAGCACCAAAATCAACTTCTGTCACTGCATCAAATCTTTTTTAAGGTTTACTGAAAGTTTTAAGTAGAATTTGGGGATTTTTGAAGAAAAAAATTTGTGCCCGATTTTTAAGGTCCGGGGCTTACAGAAATTTTCATACGGGTAAATATATTTCCGGAGAGTTCTGTGTCAAAATTAAGCACCAAAATCAACTTCTGTCACCGCAGCAAATCTTTTTTAAGGTTTGTTGAAAGTTTTAAGCAGAATTTGGGGATTTTTGAAGAAAAAATTTTATGGCCGATTTTTAAGGTCCGGGGCTTACAGAATTTTTCATACGGGTAAATATATTTCCGGAGAGTTCTGTGTCAAAATTAAGCACCAAAATCAACTTCTGTCACCACAGCAAATCTTTTTTAAGGTTAACTGAAAGTTTTAAGCAGAATTTGGGGATTTTTGAAGAAAAAAAATTTTGCCCGATTTTTAAGGTCCGGGGCTTACAGAAATTTTCATACGGGTAAATATATTTCCAGAGAGTTCTGTGTCAAAATTAAGCACCAAAATCAACTTCTGTCACCGCATCAAATCTTTTTTAAGGTTTACTGAAAATTTTAAGCAGAATTTGGGGATATTTGAAGAAAAAAATTTTTGCCCGATTTTTAAGGTCCGGGGCTTACAGAATTTTTCAAACGGGTAAATATATTTCCGGAGAGTTCTGTGTCAAAATTAAGCACCAAAATCAACTTCTGTCACCGCAGCAAATCTTTTTTAAGGTTTACTGAAAGTTTTAAGCAGAATTTGGGGATTTTTGAAGAAAAAATTTTTTGGCTGATTTTTAAGGTCCGGGGCTTACAGAAATTTTCATACGGGTAAATATATTTCCAGAGAGTTCTGTGTCAAAATTAAGCACCAAAATCAACTTCTGTCACCACAGCAAATCTTTTTTAAGGTTTACTGAAAGTTTTAAGCAGAATTTGGGGATTTTTGAAGAAAAAAATTTTTGCCCGATTTTTAAGGTTCGGGGCTTACAGAAATTTTCATACGGGTAAATATATTTCCGGAGAGTTCTGTGTCAAAATTAAGCACCAAAATCAACTTCTGTCACCGCATCAAATCTTTTTTAAGGTTTACTGAAAATTTTAAGCAGAATTTGGGGATATTTGAAGAAAAAAATTTTTGCCCGATTTTTAAGGTCCGGGGCTTACAGAATTTTTCAAACGGGTAAATATATTTCCGGAGAGTTCTGTGTCAAAATTAAGCACCAAAATCAACTTCTGTCACCGCAGCAAATCTTTTTTAAGGTTTACTGAAAGTTTTAAGCAGAATTTGGGGATTTTTGAAGAAAACATTTTTTGCCCGATTTTTAAGGTCCGGGGCTTACAGAAATTTTCATACGGGTAAATATATTTCCAGAGAGTTCTGTGTCAAAATTAAGCACCAAAATCAACTTCTGTCACCGCAGCAAATCTTTTTTAATGTTTACTGAAAGTTTTGAGCAGAATTTGGGGATTTTTGAAGAAAAATTTTTTTGGCAGATTTTTAAGGTCCGGGGCTTACAGAAATTTTCATACGGGTAAATATATTTCCGGAGAGTTCTGTGTCAAAATTAAGCACCAAAATCAACTTCTGTCACCGCAGCAAATCTTTTTTAAGGTTTACTGAAAGTTTTAAGCAGAATTTGGGGATTTTTGAAGAAAAAAATTTTTGCCCGATTTTTAAGGTCCGTGGCTTACAGATTTTTCATACGGGTAAATATATTTCCGGAGAGTTCTGTGTCAAAATTAAGCACCAAAATCAACTTCTGTCACCGCAGCAAATCTTTTTTAATGTTTACTGAAAGTTTTTAGCAGAATTTGGGGATTTTTGAAGAAAAATTTTTTTGGCCGATTTTTAAGGTCCGGGGCTTACAGAAATTTTCATACGGGTAAATATATTTCCAGAGAGTTCTGTGTCAAAATTAAGCACCAAAATCAACTTCTGTCACCACAGCAAATCTTTTTTAAGGTTTACTGAAAGTTTTAAGCAGAATTTGGGGATTTTTGAAGAAAAAAATTTTTGCCCGATTTTTAAGGTTCGGGGCTTACAGAAATTTTCATACGGGTAAATATATTTCCGGAGAGTTCTGTGTCAAAATTAAGCACCAAAATCAACTTCTGTCACCGCAGCAAATTTTTTTTAAGGTTTACTGAAAGTTTTAAGCAGAATTTGGGGATTTTTGAAGAAAAAATTTTTTGCCCAATTTTTAAGGTCCGGGGCTTACAGAATTTTTCATACGGGTAAATATATTTCCGGAGAGTTCTGTGTCAAAATTAAGCACCAAAATCAACTTCTGTCACCGCAGCAAATCTTTTTTAATGTTTACTGAAAGTTTTAAGCAGAATTTGGGGATTTTTGAAGAAAAAAATTTTTGGCCGATTTTTAAGGTCCGGGGCTTACAGAAATTTTCATACGGGTAAATATATTTCCGCAGAGATCTGTGTCAAAATTAAGCACCAAAATCAACTTCTGTCACCGCAGCAAATCTTTTCTAAGGTTTACTGAAAGTTTTAAGCAGAATTTGGGGATTTTTGAAGAAAAAAATTTTTGCCCGATTTTTCAGGTCCAGGGCTTACAGAAATTTTCATACGGGTAAATATATTTCCGGAGAAGTCTGTGTCAAAATTAAGCACCAAAATCAACTTCTGTCACCGCAGCAAATCTTTTTTAAGGTTTACTGAAAGTTTTAAGCAGAATTTGGGGATTTTTGAAGAAAAAATTTTTTGCCCGATTTTTAAGGTCCAGGGCTTACAGAAATTTTCATACGGGTAAATATATTTCCGGAGAGTTCTGTGTCAAAATTAAGCACCAAAATCAACTTCTGTCACCGCAGCAAATCTTTTTTAAGGTTTACTGAAAGTTTTAAGCAGAATTTGGGGATTTTTGAAGAAAAAAATTTTTGGCCGATTTTTAAGGTCCGGGGCTTACAGAAATTTTCATACGGGTAAATATATTTCCGGAGAGTTCTGTGTCAAAATTAAGCACCAAAATCAACTTCTGTCACTGCATCAAATCTTTTTTAAGGTTTACTGAAAGTTTTAAGTAGAATTTGGGGATTTTTGAAGAAAAAAATTTGTGCCCGATTTTTAAGGTCCGGGGCTTACAGAAATTTTCATACGGGTAAATATATTTCCGGAGAGTTCTGTGTCAAAATTAAGCACCAAAATCAACTTCTGTCACCGCAGCAAATCTTTTTTAAGGTTTGTTGAAAGTTTTAAGCAGAATTTGGGGATTTTTGAAGAAAAAATTTTATGGCCGATTTTTAAGGTCCGGGGCTTACAGAATTTTTCATACGGGTAAATATATTTCCGGAGAGTTCTGTGTCAAAATTAAGCACCAAAATCAACTTCTGTCACCACAGCAAATCTTTTTTAAGGTTAACTGAAAGTTTTAAGCAGAATTTGGGGATTTTTGAAGAAAAAAAATTTTGCCCGATTTTTAAGGTCCGGGGCTTACAGAAATTTTCATACGGGTAAATATATTTCCAGAGAGTTCTGTGTCAAAATTAAGCAAGAAAATCAACTTCTGTCACCGCATCAAATCTTTTTTAAGGTTTACTGAAAATTTTAAGCAGAATTTGGGGATATTTGAAGAAAAAAATTTTTGCCCGATTTTTAAGGTCCGGGGCTTACAGAATTTTTCAAACGGGTAAATATATTTCCGGAGAGTTCTGTGTCAAAATTAAGCACCAAAATCAACTTCTGTCACCGCAGCAAATCTTTTTTATGGTTTACTGAAAGTTTTAAGCAGAATTTGGGGATTTTTGAAGAAAACATTTTTTGGCCGATTTTTAAGGTCTGGGGCTTACAGAAATTTTCATACGGGTAAATATATTTCCAGAGAGTTCTGTGTCAAAATTAAGCACCAAAATCAACTTCTGTCACCGCAGCAAATCTTTTTTAATGTTTACTGAAAGTTTTTAGCAGAATTTGGGGATTTTTGAAGAAAAAATTTTTTGCCCGATTTTTAAGGTCCGGGGCTTACAGAAATTTTCATACGGGTAAATATATTTCCGGAGAGTTCTGTGTCAAAATTAAGCACCAAAATCAACTTCTGTCACCGCAGCAAATCTTTTTTAAGGTTTGCTGAAAGTTTTAAGCAGAATTTGGGGATTTTTGAAGAAAAAATTTTTTGGCCGATTTTTAAGGTCCGGGGCTTACAGAAATTTTCATACGGGTAAATATATTTCCAGAGAGTTCTGTGTCAAAATTAAGCACCAAAATCAACTTCTGTCACCACAGCAAATCTTTTTTAAGGTTTACTGAAAGTTTTAAGCAGAATTTGGGGATTTTTGAAGAAAAAATTTTTTGCCCGATTTTTAAGGTCCGGGGCTTACAGAAATTTTCATACGGGTAAATATATTTCCAGAGAGTTCTGTGTCAAAATTAAGCACCAAAATCAACTTCTGTCACCGCAGCAAATCTTTTTTAATGTTTACTGAAAGTTTTGAGCAGAATTTGGGGATTTTTGAAGAAAAATTTTTTTGGCAGATTTTTAAGGTCCGGGGCTTACAGAAATTTTCATACGGGTAAATATATTTCCGGAGAGTTCTGTGTCAAAATTAAGCACCAAAATCAACTTCTGTCACCGCAGCAAATCTTTTTTAAGGTTTACTGAAAGTTTTAAGCAGAATTTGGGGATTTTTGAAGAAAAAAATTTTTGCCCGATTTTTAAGGTCCGTGGCTTACAGATTTTTCATACGGGTAAATATATTTCCGGAGAGTTCTGTGTCAAAATTAAGCACCAAAATCAACTTCTGTCACCGCAGCAAATCTTTTTTAATGTTTACTGAAAGTTTTTAGCAGAATTTGGGGATTTTTGAAGAAAAATTTTTTTGGCCGATTTTTAAGGTCCGGGGCTTACAGAAATTTTCATACGGGTAAATATATTTCCAGAGAGTTCTGTGTCAAAATTAAGCACCAAAATCAACTTCTGTCACCACAGCAAATCTTTTTTAAGGTTTACTGAAAGTTTTAAGCAGAATTTGGGGATTTTTGAAGAAAAAAATTTTTGCCCGATTTTTAAGGTCCGGGGCTTACAGAAATTTTCATACGGGTAAATATATTTCCGGAGAGTTCTGTGTCAAAATTAAGCACCAAAATCAACTTCTGTCACCGCAGCAATTTTTTTTTAAGGTTTACTGAAAGTTTTAAGCAGAATTTGGGGATTTTTGAAGAAAAAATTTTTTGCCCAATTTTTAAGGTCCGGGGCTTACAGAATTTTTCATACGGGTAAATATATTTCCGGAGAGTTCTGTGTCAAAATTAAGCACCAAAATCAACTTCTGTCACCGCAGCAAATCTTTTTTAAGGTTTACTGAAAGTTTTAAGCAGAATTTGGGGATTTTTGAAGAAAAAAATTTTTGGCCGATTTTTAAGGTCCGGGGCTTACAGAAATTTTCATACGGGTAAATATATTTCCGGAGAGATCTGTGTCAAAATTAAGCACCAAAATCAACTTCTGTCACCGCAGCAAATCTTTTCTAAGGTTTACTGAAAGTTTTAAGCAGAATTTGGGGATTTTTGAAGAAAAAAATTTTTGCCCGATTTTTAAGGTCCAGGGCTTACAGAAATTTTCATACGGGTAAATATATTTCCGGAGAAGTCTGTGTCAAAATTAAGCACCAAAATCAACTTCTGTCACCACAGCAAATCTTTTTTAAGGTTTACTGAAAGTTTTAAGCAGAATTTGGGGATTTTTGAAGAAAAAATTTTTTGCCCGATTTTTAAGGTCCAGGGCTTACAGAAATTTTCATACGGGTAAATATATTTCCGGAGAGTTCTGTGTCAAAATTAAGCACCAAAATCAACTTCTGTCACCGCAGCAAATCTTTTTTAAGGTTTACTGAAAGTTTTAAGCAGAATTTGGGGATTTTTGAAGAAAAAAATTTTTGGCCGATTTTTAAGGTCCGGGGCTTACAGAAATTTTCATACGGGTAAATATATTTCCGGAGAGTTCTGTGTCAAAATTAAGCACCAAAATCAACTTCTGTCACTGCATCAAATCTTTTTTAAGGTTTACTGAAAGTTTTAAGTAGAATTTGGGGATTTTTGAAGAAAAAAATTTGTGCCCGATTTTTAAGGTCCGGGGCTTACAGAAATTTTCATACGGGTAAATATATTTCCGGAGAGTTCTGTGTCAAAATTAAGCACCAAAATCAACTTCTGTCACCGCAGCAAATCTTTTTTAAGGTTTGTTGAAAGTTTTAAGCAGAATTTGGGGATTTTTGAAGAAAAAATTTTATGGCCGATTTTTAAGGTCCGGGGCTTACAGAATTTTTCATACGGGTAAATATATTTCCGGAGAGTTCTGTGTCAAAATTAAGCACCAAAATCAACTTCTGTCACCACAGCAAATCTTTTTTAAGGTTAACTGAAAGTTTTAAGCAGAATTTGGGGATTTTTGAAGAAAAAAAATTTTGCCCGATTTTTAAGGTCCGGGGCTTACAGAAATTTTCATACGGGTAAATATATTTCCAGAGAGTTCTGTGTCAAAATTAAGCACCAAAATCAACTTCTGTCACCGCATCAAATCTTTTTTAAGGTTTACTGAAAATTTTAAGCAGAATTTGGGGATATTTGAAGAAAAAAATTTTTGCCCGATTTTTAAGGTCCGGGGCTTACAGAATTTTTCAAACGGGTAAATATATTTCCGGAGAGTTCTGTGTCAAAATTAAGCACCAAAATCAACTTCTGTCACCGCAGCAAATCTTTTTTAAGGTTTACTGAAAGTTTTAAGCAGAATTTGGGGATTTTTGAAGAAAAAATTTTTTGGCTGATTTTTAAGGTCCGGGGCTTACAGAAATTTTCATACGGGTAAATATATTTCCAGAGAGTTCTGTGTCAAAATTAAGCACCAAAATCAACTTCTGTCACCACAGCAAATCTTTTTTAAGGTTTACTGAAAGTTTTAAGCAGAATTTGGGGATTTTTGAAGAAAAAAATTTTTGCCCGATTTTTAAGGTTCGGGGCTTACAGAAATTTTCATACGGGTAAATATATTTCCGGAGAGTTCTGTGTCAAAATTAAGCACCAAAATCAACTTCTGTCACCGCATCAAATCTTTTTTAAGGTTTACTGAAAATTTTAAGCAGAATTTGGGGATATTTGAAGAAAAAAATTTTTGCCCGATTTTTAAGGTCCGGGGCTTACAGAATTTTTCAAACGGGTAAATATATTTCCGGAGAGTTCTGTGTCAAAATTAAGCACCAAAATCAACTTCTGTCACCGCAGCAAATCTTTTTTAAGGTTTACTGAAAGTTTTAAGCAGAATTTGGGGATTTTTGAAGAAAAAATTTTTTGCCCGATTTTTAAGGTCCGGGGCTTACAGAAATTTTCATATTGGTAAATATATTTCCAGAGAGTTCTGTGTCAAAATTAAGCACCAAAATCAACTTCTGTCACCGCAGCAAATCTTTTTTAATGTTTACTGAAAGTTTTGAGCAGAATTTGGGGATTTTTGAAGAAAAATTTTTTTGGCAGATTTTTAAGGTCCGGGGCTTACAGAAATTTTCATACGGGTAAATATATTTCCGGAGAGTTCTGTGTCAAAATTAAGCACCAAAATCAACTTCTGTCACCGCAGCAAATCTTTTTTAAGGTTTACTGAAAGTTTTAAGCAGAATTTGGGGATTTTTGAAGAAAAAAATTTTTGCCCGATTTTTAAGGTCCGTGGCTTACAGATTTTTCATACGGGTAAATATATTTCCGGAGAGTTCTGTGTCAAAATTAAGCACCAAAATCAACTTCTGTCACCGCAGCAAATCTTTTTTAATGTTTACTGAAAGTTTTTAGCAGAATTTGGGGATTTTTGAAGAAAAATTTTTTTGGCCGATTTTTAAGGTCCGGGGCTTACAGAAATTTTCATACGGGTAAATATATTTCCAGAGAGTTCTGTGTCAAAATTAAGCACCAAAATCAACTTCTGTCACCACAGCAAATCTTTTTTAAGGTTTACTGAAAGTTTTAAGCAGAATTTGGGGATTTTTGAAGAAAAAAATTTTTGCCCGATTTTTAAGGTTCGGGGCTTACAGAAATTTTCATACGGGTAAATATATTTCCGGAGAGTTCTGTGTCAAAATTAAGCACCAAAATCAACTTCTGTCACCGCAGCAAATTTTTTTTAAGGTTTACTGAAAGTTTTAAGCAGAATTTGGGGATTTTTGAAGAAAAAATTTTTTGCCCAATTTTTAAGGTCCGGGGCTTACAGAATTTTTCATACGGGTAAATATATTTCCGGAGAGTTCTGTGTCAAAATTAAGCACCAAAATCAACTTCTGTCACCGCAGCAAATCTTTTTTAATGTTTACTGAAAGTTTTAAGCAGAATTTGGGGATTTTTGAAGAAAAAAATTTTTGGCCGATTTTTAAGGTCCGGGGCTTACAGAAATTTTCATACGGGTAAATATATTTCCGCAGAGATCTGTGTCAAAATTAAGCACCAAAATCAACTTCTGTCACCGCAGCAAATCTTTTCTAAGGTTTACTGAAAGTTTTAAGCAGAATTTGGGGATTTTTGAAGAAAAAAATTTTTGCCCGATTTTTCAGGTCCAGGGCTTACAGAAATTTTCATACGGGTAAATATATTTCCGGAGAAGTCTGTGTCAAAATTAAGCACCAAAATCAACTTCTGTCACCGCAGCAAATCTTTTTTAAGGTTTACTGAAAGTTTTAAGCAGAATTTGGGGATTTTTGAAGAAAAAATTTTTTGCCCGATTTTTAAGGTCCAGGGCTTACAGAAATTTTCATACGGGTAAATATATTTCCGGAGAGTTCTGTGTCAAAATTAAGCACCAAAATCAACTTCTGTCACCGCAGCAAATCTTTTTTAAGGTTTACTGAAAGTTTTAAGCAGAATTTGGGGATTTTTGAAGAAAAAAATTTTTGGCCGATTTTTAAGGTCCGGGGCTTACAGAAATTTTCATACGGGTAAATATATTTCCGGAGAGTTCTGTGTCAAAATTAAGCACCAAAATCAACTTCTGTCACTGCATCAAATCTTTTTTAAGGTTTACTGAAAGTTTTAAGTAGAATTTGGGGATTTTTGAAGAAAAAAATTTGTGCCCGATTTTTAAGGTCCGGGGCTTACAGAAATTTTCATACGGGTAAATATATTTCCGGAGAGTTCTGTGTCAAAATTAAGCACCAAAATCAACTTCTGTCACCGCAGCAAATCTTTTTTAAGGTTTGTTGAAAGTTTTAAGCAGAATTTGGGGATTTTTGAAGAAAAAATTTTATGGCCGATTTTTAAGGTCCGGGGCTTACAGAATTTTTCATACGGGTAAATATATTTCCGGAGAGTTCTGTGTCAAAATTAAGCACCAAAATCAACTTCTGTCACCACAGCAAATCTTTTTTAAGGTTAACTGAAAGTTTTAAGCAGAATTTGGGGATTTTTGAAGAAAAAAAATTTTGCCCGATTTTTAAGGTCCGGGGCTTACAGAAATTTTCATACGGGTAAATATATTTCCAGAGAGTTCTGTGTCAAAATTAAGCACCAAAATCAACTTCTGTCACCGCAGCAAATCTTTTTTAATGTTTACTGAAAGTTTTGAGCAGAATTTGGGGATTTTTGAAGAAAAATTTTTTTGGCAGATTTTTAAGGTCCGGGGCTTACAGAAATTTTCATACGGGTAAATATATTTCCGGAGAGTTCTGTGTCAAAATTAAGCACCAAAATCAACTTCTGTCACCGCAGCAAATCTTTTTTAAGGTTTACTGAAAGTTTTAAGCAGAATTTGGGGATTTTTGAAGAAAAAAATTTTTGCCCGATTTTTAAGGTCCGTGGCTTACAGATTTTTCATACGGGTAAATATATTTCCGGAGAGTTCTGTGTCAAAATTAAGCACCAAAATCAACTTCTGTCACCGCAGCAAATCTTTTTTAATGTTTACTGAAAGTTTTTAGCAGAATTTGGGGATTTTTGAAGAAAAATTTTTTTGGCCGATTTTTAAGGTCCGGGGCTTACAGAAATTTTCATACGGGTAAATATATTTCCAGAGAGTTCTGTGTCAAAATTAAGCACCAAAATCAACTTCTGTCACCACAGCAAATCTTTTTTAAGGTTTACTGAAAGTTTTAAGCAGAATTTGGGGATTTTTGAAGAAAAAAATTTTTGCCCGATTTTTAAGGTCCGGGGCTTACAGAAATTTTCATACGGGTAAATATATTTCCGGAGAGTTCTGTGTCAAAATTAAGCACCAAAATCAACTTCTGTCACCGCAGCAAATTTTTTTTAAGGTTTACTGAAAGTTTTAAGCAGAATTTGGGGATTTTTGAAGAAAAAATTTTTTGCCCAATTTTTAAGGTCCGGGGCTTACAGAATTTTTCATACGGGTAAATATATTTCCGGAGAGTTCTGTGTCAAAATTAAGCACCAAAATCAACTTCTGTCACCGCAGCAAATCTTTTTTAAGGTTTACTGAAAGTTTTAAGCAGAATTTGGGGATTTTTGAAGAAAAAAATTTTTGGCCGATTTTTAAGGTCCGGGGCTTACAGAAATTTTCATACGGGTAAATATATTTCCGGAGAGATCTGTGTCAAAATTAAGCACCAAAATCAACTTCTGTCACCGCAGCAAATCTTTTCTAAGGTTTACTGAAAGTTTTAAGCAGAATTTGGGGATTTTTGAAGAAAAAAATTTTTGCCCGATTTTTAAGGTCCAGGGCTTACAGAAATTTTCATACGGGTAAATATATTTCCGGAGAAGTCTGTGTCAAAATTAAGCACCAAAATCAACTTCTGTCACCACAGCAAATCTTTTTTAAGGTTTACTGAAAGTTTTAAGCAGAATTTGGGGATTTTTGAAGAAAAAATTTTTTGCCCGATTTTTAAGGTCCAGGGCTTACAGAAATTTTCATACGGGTAAATATATTTCCGGAGAGTTCTGTGTCAAAATTAAGCACCAAAATCAACTTCTGTCACCGCAGCAAATCTTTTTTAAGGTTTACTGAAAGTTTTAAGCAGAATTTGGGGATTTTTGAAGAAAAAAATTTTTGGCCGATTTTTAAGGTCCGGGGCTTACAGAAATTTTCATACGGGTAAATATATTTCCGGAGAGTTCTGTGTCAAAATTAAGCACCAAAATCAACTTCTGTCACTGCATCAAATCTTTTTTAAGGTTTACTGAAAGTTTTAAGTAGAATTTGGGGATTTTTGAAGAAAAAAATTTGTGCCCGATTTTTAAGGTCCGGGGCTTACAGAAATTTTCATACGGGTAAATATATTTCCGGAGAGTTCTGTGTCAAAATTAAGCACCAAAATCAACTTCTGTCACCGCAGCAAATCTTTTTTAAGGTTTGTTGAAAGTTTTAAGCAGAATTTGGGGATTTTTGAAGAAAAAATTTTATGGCCGATTTTTAAGGTCCGGGGCTTACAGAATTTTTCATACGGGTAAATATATTTCCGGAGAGTTCTGTGTCAAAATTAAGCACCAAAATCAACTTCTGTCACCACAGCAAATCTTTTTTAAGGTTAACTGAAAGTTTTAAGCAGAATTTGGGGATTTTTGAAGAAAAAAAATTTTGCCCGATTTTTAAGGTCCGGGGCTTACAGAAATTTTCATACGGGTAAATATATTTCCAGAGAGTTCTGTGTCAAAATTAAGCACCAAAATCAACTTCTGTCACCGCATCAAATCTTTTTTAAGGTTTACTGAAAATTTTAAGCAGAATTTGGGGATATTTGAAGAAAAAAATTTTTGCCCGATTTTTAAGGTCCGGGGCTTACAGAATTTTTCAAACGGGTAAATATATTTCCGGAGAGTTCTGTGTCAAAATTAAGCACCAAAATCAACTTCTGTCACCGCAGCAAATCTTTTTTAAGGTTTACTGAAAGTTTTAAGCAGAATTTGGGGATTTTTGAAGAAAAAATTTTTTGGCTGATTTTTAAGGTCCGGGGCTTACAGAAATTTTCATACGGGTAAATATATTTCCAGAGAGTTCTGTGTCAAAATTAAGCACCAAAATCAACTTCTGTCACCACAGCAAATCTTTTTTAAGGTTTACTGAAAGTTTTAAGCAGAATTTGGGGATTTTTGAAGAAAAAAATTTTTGCCCGATTTTTAAGGTTCGGGGCTTACAGAAATTTTCATACGGGTAAATATATTTCCGGAGAGTTCTGTGTCAAAATTAAGCACCAAAATCAACTTCTGTCACCGCATCAAATCTTTTTTAAGGTTTACTGAAAATTTTAAGCAGAATTTGGGGATATTTGAAGAAAAAAATTTTTGCCCGATTTTTAAGGTCCGGGGCTTACAGAATTTTTCAAACGGGTAAATATATTTCCGGAGAGTTCTGTGTCAAAATTAAGCACCAAAATCAACTTCTGTCACCGCAGCAAATCTTTTTTAAGGTTTACTGAAAGTTTTAAGCAGAATTTGGGGATTTTTGAAGAAAAAATTTTTTGCCCGATTTTTAAGGTCCGGGGCTTACAGAAATTTTCATACGGGTAAATATATTTCCAGAGAGTTCTGTGTCAAAATTAAGCACCAAAATCAACTTCTGTCACCGCAGCAAATCTTTTTTAATGTTTACTGAAAGTTTTGAGCAGAATTTGGGGATTTTTGAAGAAAAATTTTTTTGGCAGATTTTTAAGGTCCGGGGCTTACAGAAATTTTCATACGGGTAAATATATTTCCGGAGAGTTCTGTGTCAAAATTAAGCACCAAAATCAACTTCTGTCACCGCAGCAAATCTTTTTTAAGGTTTACTGAAAGTTTTAAGCAGAATTTGGGGATTTTTGAAGAAAAAAATTTTTGCCCGATTTTTAAGGTCCGTGGCTTACAGATTTTTCATACGGGTAAATATATTTCCGGAGAGTTCTGTGTCAAAATTAAGCACCAAAATCAACTTCTGTCACCGCAGCAAATCTTTTTTAATGTTTACTGAAAGTTTTTAGCAGAATTTGGGGATTTTTGAAGAAAAATTTTTTTGGCCGATTTTTAAGGTCCGGGGCTTACAGAAATTTTCATACGGGTAAATATATTTCCAGAGAGTTCTGTGTCAAAATTAAGCACCAAAATCAACTTCTGTCACCACAGCAAATCTTTTTTAAGGTTTACTGAAAGTTTTAAGCAGAATTTGGGGATTTTTGAAGAAAAAAATTTTTGCCCGATTTTTAAGGTTCGGGGCTTACAGAAATTTTCATACGGGTAAATATATTTCCGGAGAGTTCTGTGTCAAAATTAAGCACCAAAATCAACTTCTGTCACCGCAGCAAATTTTTTTTAAGGTTTACTGAAAGTTTTAAGCAGAATTTGGGGATTTTTGAAGAAAAAATTTTTTGCCCAATTTTTAAGGTCCGGGGCTTACAGAATTTTTCATACGGGTAAATATATTTCCGGAGAGTTCTGTGTCAAAATTAAGCACCAAAATCAACTTCTGTCACCGCAGCAAATCTTTTTTAATGTTTACTGAAAGTTTTAAGCAGAATTTGGGGATTTTTGAAGAAAAAAATTTTTGGCCGATTTTTAAGGTCCGGGGCTTACAGAAATTTTCATACGGGTAAATATATTTCCGCAGAGATCTGTGTCAAAATTAAGCACCAAAATCAACTTCTGTCACCGCAGCAAATCTTTTCTAAGGTTTACTGAAAGTTTTAAGCAGAATTTGGGGATTTTTGAAGAAAAAAATTTTTGCCCGATTTTTCAGGTCCAGGGCTTACAGAAATTTTCATACGGGTAAATATATTTCCGGAGAAGTCTGTGTCAAAATTAAGCACCAAAATCAACTTCTGTCACCGCAGCAAATCTTTTTTAAGGTTTACTGAAAGTTTTAAGCAGAATTTGGGGATTTTTGAAGAAAAAATTTTTTGCCCGATTTTTAAGGTCCAGGGCTTACAGAAATTTTCATACGGGTAAATATATTTCCGGAGAGTTCTGTGTCAAAATTAAGCACCAAAATCAACTTCTGTCACCGCAGCAAATCTTTTTTAAGGTTTACTGAAAGTTTTAAGCAGAATTTGGGGATTTTTGAAGAAAAAAATTTTTGGCCGATTTTTAAGGTCCGGGGCTTACAGAAATTTTCATACGGGTAAATATATTTCCGGAGAGTTCTGTGTCAAAATTAAGCACCAAAATCAACTTCTGTCACTGCATCAAATCTTTTTTAAGGTTTACTGAAAGTTTTAAGTAGAATTTGGGGATTTTTGAAGAAAAAAATTTGTGCCCGATTTTTAAGGTCCGGGGCTTACAGAAATTTTCATACGGGTAAATATATTTCCGGAGAGTTCTGTGTCAAAATTAAGCACCAAAATCAACTTCTGTCACCGCAGCAAATCTTTTTTAAGGTTTGTTGAAAGTTTTAAGCAGAATTTGGGGATTTTTGAAGAAAAAATTTTATGGCCGATTTTTAAGGTCCGGGGCTTACAGAATTTTTCATACGGGTAAATATATTTCCGGAGAGTTCTGTGTCAAAATTAAGCACCAAAATCAACTTCTGTCACCACAGCAAATCTTTTTTAAGGTTAACTGAAAGTTTTAAGCAGAATTTGGGGATTTTTGAAGAAAAAAAATTTTGCCCGATTTTTAAGGTCCGGGGCTTACAGAAATTTTCATACGGGTAAATATATTTCCAGAGAGTTCTGTGTCAAAATTAAGCAAGAAAATCAACTTCTGTCACCGCATCAAATCTTTTTTAAGGTTTACTGAAAATTTTAAGCAGAATTTGGGGATATTTGAAGAAAAAAATTTTTGCCCGATTTTTAAGGTCCGGGGCTTACAGAATTTTTCAAACGGGTAAATATATTTCCGGAGAGTTCTGTGTCAAAATTAAGCACCAAAATCAACTTCTGTCACCGCAGCAAATCTTTTTTAAGGTTTACTGAAAGTTTTAAGCAGAATTTGGGGATTTTTGAAGAAAAAAATTTTTGGCCGATTTTTAAGGTCCGGGGCTTACAGAATTTTTCAGATGGGTAAATATATTTCCGGAGAGTTCTGTGTCAAAATTAAGCACCAAAATCAACTTCTGTCACCGCAGCAAATCTTTTTTAAGGTTTACTGAAAGTTTTACGCAGAATTTGGGGATTTTTGAAGAAAAAAAATTTTGGCCGATTTTTAAGGTCCGGGGCTTACAGAAATTTTCATTTGGGTAAATATATTTCCGGAGAGTTCTGTGTCAAAATTAAGCACCAAAATCAACTTCTGTCACCGCAGCAAATCTTTTTTATGGTTTACTGAAAGTTTTAAGCAGAATTTGGGGATTTTTGAAGAAAACATTTTTTGGCCGATTTTTAAGGTCTGGGGCTTACAGAAATTTTCATACGGGTAAATATATTTCCAGAGAGTTCTGTGTCAAAATTAAGCACCAAAATCAACTTCTGTCACCGCAGCAAATCTTTTTTAATGTTTACTGAAAGTTTTTAGCAGAATTTGGGGATTTTTGAAGAAAACATTTTTTGGCCGATTTTTAAGGTCCGGGGCTTACAGAAATTTTCATACGGGTAAATATATTTCCGGAGAGTTCTGTGTCAAAATTAAGCACCAAAATCAACTTCTGTCACCGCAGCAAATCTTTTTTAAGGTTTGCTGAAAGTTTTAAGCAGAATTTGGGGATTTTTGAAGAAAAAATTTTTTGGCCGATTTTTAAGGTCCGGGGCTTACAGAAATTTTCATACGGGTAAATATATTTCCAGAGAGTTCTGTGTCAAAATTAAGCACCAAAATCAACTTCTGTCACCACAGCAAATCTTTTTTAAGGTTTACTGAAAGTTTTAAGCAGAATTTGGGGATTTTTGAAGAAAAAAATTTTTGCCCGATTTTTAAGGTTCGGGGCTTACAGAAATTTTCATACGGGTAAATATATTTCCGGAGAGTTCTGTGTCAAAATTAAGCACCAAAATCAACTTCTGTCACCGCATCAAATCTTTTTTAAGGTTTACTGAAAATTTTAAGCAGAATTTGGGGATATTTGAAGAAAAAAATTTTTGCCCGATTTTTAAGGTCCGGGGCTTACAGAATTTTTCAAACGGGTAAATATATTTCCGGAGAGTTCTGTGTCAAAATTAAGCACCAAAATCAACTTCTGTCACCGCAGCAAATCTTTTTTAAGGTTTACTGAAAGTTTTAAGCAGAATTTGGGGATTTTTGAAGAAAAAATTTTTTGCCCGATTTTTAAGGTCCGGGGCTTACAGAAATTTTCATACGGGTAAATATATTTCCAGAGAGTTCTGTGTCAAAATTAAGCACCAAAATCAACTTCTGTCACCGCAGCAAATCTTTTTTAATGTTTACTGAAAGTTTTGAGCAGAATTTGGGGATTTTTGAAGAAAAATTTTTTTGGCAGATTTTTAAGGTCCGGGGCTTACAGAAATTTTCATATGGGTAAATATATTTCCGGAGAGTTCTGTGTCAAAATTAAGCACCAAAATCAACTTCTGTCACCGCAGCAAATCTTTTTTAAGGTTTACTGAAAGTTTTAAGCAGAATTTGGGGATTTTTGAAGAAAAAAATTTTTGCCCGATTTTTAAGGTCCGTGGCTTACAGATTTTTCATACGGGTAAATATATTTCCGGAGAGTTCTGTGTCAAAATTAAGCACCAAAATCAACTTCTGTCACCGCAGCAAATCTTTTTTAATGTTTACTGAAAGTTTTTAGCAGAATTTGGGGATTTTTGAAGAAAAATTTTTTTGGCCGATTTTTAAGGTCCGGGGCTTACAGAAATTTTCATACGGGTAAATATATTTCCAGAGAGTTCTGTGTCAAAATTAAGCACCAAAATCAACTTCTGTCACCGCAGCAAATCTTTTTTAAGGTTTACTGAAAGTTTTAAGCAGAATTTGGGGATTTTTGAAGAAAAAATTTTTTGGCCGATTTTTAAGGTCCGGGGCTTACAGAAATTTTCATACGGGTAAATATATTTCCGGAGAGTTCTGTGTCAAAATTAAGCACCAAAATCAACTTCTGTCACCGCAGCAAATCTTTTTTAAGGTTTACTGAAAGTTTTAAGCAGAATTTGGGGATTTTTGAAGAAAAAATTTTTTGCCCGATTTTTAAGGTCCAGGGCTTACAGAAATTTTCATACGGGTAAATATATTTCCGGAGAGTTCTGTGTCAAAATTAAGCACCAAAATCAACTTCTGTCACCGCAGCAAATCTTTTTTAAGGTTTACTGAAAGTTTTAAGCAGAATTTGGGGATTTTTGAAGAAAAAAATTTTTGCCCGATTTTTAAGGTCCGTGGCTTACAGATTTTTCATACAGGTAAATATATTTCCGGAGAGTTCTGTGTCAAAATTAAGCACCAAAATCAACTTCTGTCACCGCAGCAAATCTTTTTTAATGTTTACTGAAAGTTTTTAGCAGAATTTGGGGATTTTTGAAGAAAAATTTTTTTGGCCGATTTTTAAGGTCCGGGGCTTACAGAAATTTTCATACGGGTAAATATATTTCCGGAGAGTTCTGTGTCAAAATTAAGCACCAAAATCAACTTCTGTCACCGCAGCAAATCTTTTTTAAGGTTTACTGAAAGTTTTAAGCAGAATTTGGGGATTTTTGAAGAAAAAATTTTTTGGCCGATTTTTAAGGTCCGGGGCTTACAGAAATTTTCATACGGGTAAATATATTTCCGGAGAGTTCTGTGTCAAAATTAAGCACCAAAATCAACTTCTGTCACCGCAGCAAATCTTTTTTAAGGTTTACTGAAAGTTTTAAGCAGAATTTGGGGATTTTTGAAGAAAAAATTTTTTGCCCGATTTTTAAGGTCCAGGGCTTACAGAAATTTTCATACGGGTAAATATATTTCCGGAGAGTTCTGTGTCAAAATTAAGCACCAAAATCAACTTCTGTCACCGCAGCAAATCTTTTTTAAGGTTTACTGAAAGTTTTAAGCAGAATTTGGGGATTTTTGAAGAAAAAATTTTTTGGCCGATTTTTAAGGTCCGGGGCTTACAGAAATTTTCATACGGGTAAATATATTTCCGGAGAGTTCTGTGTCAAAATTAAGCACCAAAATCAACTTCTGTCACCGCATCAAATCTTTTTTAAGGTTTACTGAAAGTTTTAAGTAGAATTTGGGGATTTTTGAAGAAAAAAATTTTTGCCCGATTTTTAAGGTCCGGGGCTTACAGAATTTTTCATACGGGTAAATATATTTCCGGAGAGTTCTGTGTCAAAATTAAGCACCAAAATCAACTTCTGTCACTGCAGCAAATCTTTTTTAAGGTTTACTGAAAGTTTTAAGCAGAATTTGGGGATTTTTGAAGAAAAAAATTTTTGCCCGATTTTTAAGGTCCGTGGCTTACAGATTTTTCATACGGGTAAATATATTTCCGGAGAGTTCTGTGTCAAAATTAAGCACCAAAATCAACTTCTGTCACCGCATCAAATCTTTTTTAAGGTTTACTGAAAATTTTAAGCAGAATTTGGGGATATTTGAAGAAAAAAATGTTTGCCCGATTTTTAAGGTCCGGGGCTTACAGAATTTTTCAAACGGGTAAATATATTTCCGGAGAGTTCTGTGTCAAAATTAAGCACCAAAATCAACTTCTGTCACCGCAGCAAATCTTTTTTAAGGTTTACTGAAAGTTTTAAGTAGAATTTGGGGATTTTTGAAGAAAAAAATTTTTGCCCGATTTTTAAGGTCCGGGGCTTACAGAAATTTTCATACGGGTAAATATATTTCCGGAGAGTTCTGTGTCAAAATTAAGCACCAAAATCAACTTCTGTCACCGCATCAAATCTTTTTTGAGGTTTACTGAAAGTTTTAAGCAGAATTTGGGGATTTTTGAAGAAAAAAATTTTTGCCCGATTTTTAAGGTCCGGGGCTTACAGAAATTTTCATACGGGTAAATATATTTCCGGAGAGTTCTGTGTCAAAATTAAGCACCAAAATCAACTTCTGTCACCGCATCAAATCTTTTTTAAGGTTTGCTGAAAGTTTTAAGCAGAATTTGGGGATTTTTGAAGAAAAAATTTTTTGCCCGATTTTTAAGGTCCAGGGCTTACAGAAATTTTCATACGGGTAAATATATTTCCGGAGAGTTCTGTGTCAAAATTAAGCACCAAAATCAACTTCTGTCACCGCAGCAAATCTTTTTTAAGGTTTACTGAAAGTTTTAAGCAGAATTTGGGGATTTTTGAAGAAAAAATTTTTTGCCCGATTTTTAAGGTCCGGGGCTTACAGAATTTTTCATACGGGTAAATATATTTCCGGAGAGTTCTGTGTCAAAATTAAGCACCAAAATCAACTTCTGTCACCGTAGGAAATCTTTTTTAAGGTTTACTGAAAGTTTTAAGCAGAATTTGGGGATTTTTGAAGAAAAAAATTTTTGCCCGATTTTTAAGGTCCGGGGCTTACAGAATTTTTCATACGGGTAAATATATTTCCGGAGAGTTCTGTGTCAAAATTAAGCACCAAAATCAACTTCTGTCACCGTAGGAAATCTTTTTTAAGGTTTACTGAAAGTTTTAAGCAGAATTTGGGGATTTTTGAAGAAAAAAATTTTTGCCCGATTTTTAAGGTCCGGGGCTTACAGAAATTTTCATACGGGTAAATATATTTCCGGAGATTTCTGTGTCAAAATTAAGCACCAAAATCAACTTCTGTCACCACAGCAAATCTTTTTTAAGGTTTACTGAAAGTTTTAAGCAGAATTTGGGGATTTTTGAAGAAAAAAAATTTTGCCCGATTTTTAAGGACCGGGGCTGGCAGAATTTTTCATACGGGTAAATATATTTCCGGAGAGTTCTGTGTCAAAATTAAGCACCAAAATCAACTTCTGTCACCGCAGCAAATCTTTTTTAAGGTTTACTGAAAGTTTTAAGCAGAATTTGGGGATTTTTGAAGAAAAAAAATTTTGACTGATTTTTAAGGTCCGGAGTTTACAGAATTTTTCATACGGGTAAATATATTTCTGGAGAGTTCTGTGTCAAAATTAAGCACCAAAATCAACTTCTGTCACCACAGCAAATCTTTTTTAAGGTTTACTGAAAGTTTTAAGCAGAATTTGGGGATTTTTGAAGAAAAAAAATTTTGCCCGATTTTTAAGGACCGGGGCTGGCAGAATTTTTCATACGGGTAAATATATTTCCGGAGAGTTCTGTGTCAAAATTAAGCACCAAAATCAACTTCTGTCACCGCAGCAAATCTTTTTTAATGTTTACTGAAAGTTTTTAGCAGAATTTGGGGATTTTTGAAGAAAAAATTTTTTGGCCGATTTTTAAGGTCCGGGGCTTACAGAAATTTTCATACGGGTAAATATATTTCCAGAGAGTTCTGTGTCAAAATTAAGCACCAAAATCAACTTCTGTCACCACAGCAAATCTTTTTTAAGGTTTACTGAAAGTTTTAAGCAGAATTTGGGGATTTTTGAAGAAAAAAATTTTTGCCCGATTTTTAAGGTTCGGGGCTTACAGAAATTTTCATACGGGTAAATATATTTCCGGAGAGTTCTGTGTCAAAATTAAGCACCAAAATCAACTTCTGTCACCGCAGCAAATTTTTTTTAAGGTTTACTGAAAGTTTTAAGCAGAATTTGGGGATTTTTGAAGAAAAAATTTTTTGCCCAATTTTTAAGGTCCGGGGCTTACAGAATTTTTCATACGGGTAAATATATTTCCGGAGAGTTCTGTGTCAAAATTAAGCACCAAAATCAACTTCTGTCACCGCAGCAAATCTTTTTTAATGTTTACTGAAAGTTTTAAGCAGAATTTGGGGATTTTTGAAGAAAAAAATTTTTGGCCGATTTTTAAGGTCCGGGGCTTACAGAAATTTTCATACGGGTAAATATATTTCCGGAGAGATCTGTGTCAAAATTAAGCACCAAAATCAACTTCTGTCACCGCAGCAAATCTTTTCTAAGGTTTACTGAAAGTTTTAAGCAGAATTTGGGGATTTTTGAAGAAAAAAATTTTTGCCCGATTTTTAAGGTCCAGGGCTTACAGAAATTTTCATACGGGTAAATATATTTCCGGAGAAGTCTGTGTCAAAATTAAGCACCAAAATCAACTTCTGTCACCGCAGCAAATCTTTTTTAAGGTTTACTGAAAGTTTTAAGCAGAATTTGGGGATTTCTGAAGAAAAAATTTTTTGCCCGATTTTTAAGGTCCAGGGCTTACAGAAATTTTCATACGGGTAAATATATTTCCGGAGAGTTCTGTGTCAAAATTAAGCACCAAAATCAACTTCTGTCACCGCAGCAAATCTTTTTTAAGGTTTACTGAAAGTTTTAAGCAGAATTTGGGGATTTTTGAAGAAAAAAATTTTTGGCCGATTTTTAAGGTCCGGGGCTTACAGAAATTTTCATACGGGTAAATATATTTCCGGAGAGTTCTGTGTCAAAATTAAGCACCAAAATCAACTTCTGTCACTGCATCAAATCTTTTTTAAGGTTTACTGAAAGTTTTAAGTAGAATTTGGGGATTTTTGAAGAAAAAAATTTGTGCCCGATTTTTAAGGTCCGGGGCTTACAGAAATTTTCATACGGGTAAATATATTTCCGGAGAGTTCTGTGTCAAAATTAAGCACCAAAATCAACTTCTGTCACCGCAGCAAATCTTTTTTAAGGTTTGTTGAAAGTTTTAAGCAGAATTTGGGGATTTTTGAAGAAAAAATTTTATGGCCGATTTTTAAGGTCCGGGGCTTACAGAATTTTTCATACGGGTAAATATATTTCCGGAGAGTTCTGTGTCAAAATTAAGCACCAAAATCAACTTCTGTCACCACAGCAAATCTTTTTTAAGGTTAACTGAAAGTTTTAAGCAGAATTTGGGGATTTTTGAAGAAAAAAAATTTTGCCCGATTTTTAAGGTCCGGGGCTTACAGAAATTTTCATACGGGTAAATATATTTCCAGAGAGTTCTGTGTCAAAATTAAGCACCAAAATCAACTTCTGTCACCGCATCAAATCTTTTTTAAGGTTTACTGAAAATTTTAAGCAGAATTTGGGGATATTTGAAGAAAAAAATTTTTGCCCGATTTTTAAGGTCCGGGGCTTACAGAATTTTTCAAACGGGTAAATATATTTCCGGAGAGTTCTGTGTCAAAATTAAGCACCAAAATCAACTTCTGTCACCGCAGCAAATCTTTTTTAAGGTTTACTGAAAGTTTTAAGCAGAATTTGGGGATTTTTGAAGAAAAAATTTTTTGGCTGATTTTTAAGGTCCGGGGCTTACAGAAATTTTCATACGGGTAAATATATTTCCAGAGAGTTCTGTGTCAAAATTAAGCACCAAAATCAACTTCTGTCACCGCAGCAAATCTTTTTTAAGGTTTACTGAAAGTTTTAAGCAGAATTTGGGGATTTTTGAAGAAAAAATTTTTTGCCCGATTTTTAAGGTCCGGGGCTTACAGAAATTTTCATACGGGTAAATATATTTCCGGAGAGTTCTGTGTCAAAATTAAGCACCAAAATCAACTTCTGTCACCGCATCAAATCTTTTTTAAGGTTTACTGAAAGTTTTAAGCAGAATTTGGGGATATTTGAAGAAAAAAATTTTTGCCCGATTTTTAAGGTCCGGGGCTTACAGAATTTTTCAAATGGGTAAATATATTTCCGGAGAGTTCTGTGTCAAAATTAAGCACTAAAATCAACTTCTGTCACCGCAGCAAATCTTTTTTAAGGTTTACTGAAAGTTTTAAGCAGAATTTGGGGATTTTTGAAGAAAAAAATTTTTGGCCGATTTTTAAGGTCCGGGGCTTACAGAATTTTTCAGATGGGTAAATATATTTCCGGAGAGTTCTGTGTCAAAATTAAGCACCAAAATCAACTTCTGTCACCGCAGCAAATCTTTTTTAAGGTTTACTGAAAGTTTTACGCAGAATTTGGGGATTTTTGAAGAAAAAAAATTTTGGCCGATTTTTATGGTCCGGGGCTTACAGAAATTTTCATTTGGGTAAATATATTTCCGGAGAGTTCTGTGTCAAAATTAAGCACCAAAATCAACTTCTGTCACCGCAGCAAATCTTTTTTATGGTTTACTGAAAGTTTTAAGCAGAATTTGGGGATTTTTGAAGAAAACATTTTTTGGCCGATTTTTAAGGTCTGGGGCTTACAGAAATTTTCATACGGGTAAATATATTTCCAGAGAGTTCTGTGTCAAAATTAAGCACCAAAATCAACTTCTGTCACCGCAGCAAATCTTTTTTAATGTTTACTGAAAGTTTTTAGCAGAATTTGGGGATTTTTGAAGAAAAAATTTTTTGGCCGATTTTTAAGGTCCGGGGCTTACAGAAATTTTCATACGGGTAAATATATTTCCGGAGAGTTCTGTGTCAAAATTAAGCACCAAAATCAACTTCTGTCACCGCAGCAAATCTTTTTTAAGGTTTGCTGAAAGTTTTAAGCAGAATTTGGGGATTTTTGAAGAAAAAATTTTTTGGCCGATTTTTAAGGTCCGGGGCTTACAGAAATTTTCATACGGGTAAATATATTTCCAGAGAGTTCTGTGTCAAAATTAAGCACCAAAATCAACTTCTGTCACCACAGCAAATCTTTTTTAAGGTTTACTGAAAGTTTTAAGCAGAATTTGGGGATTTTTGAAGAAAAAAATTTTTGCCCGATTTTTAAGGTTCGGGGCTTACAGAAATTTTCATACGGGTAAATATATTTCCGGAGAGTTCTGTGTCAAAATTAAGCACCAAAATCAACTTCTGTCACCGCATCAAATCTTTTTTAAGGTTTACTGAAAATTTTAAGCAGAATTTGGGGATATTTGAAGAAAAAAAATTTTGCCCGATTTTTAAGGTCCGGGGCTTACAGAATTTTTCAAACGGGTAAATATATTTCCGGAGAGTTCTGTGTCAAAATTAAGCACCAAAATCAACTTCTGTCACCGCAGCAAATCTTTTTTAAGGTTTACTGAAAGTTTTAAGCAGAATTTGGGGATTTTTGAAGAAAAATTTTTTTGCCCGATTTTTAAGGTCCGGGGCTTACAGAAATTTTCATACGGGTAAATATATTTCCAGAGAGTTCTGTGTCAAAATTAAGCACCAAAATCAACTTCTGTCACCGCAGCAAATCTTTTTTAATGTTTACTGAAAGTTTTGAGCAGAATTTGGGGATTTTTGAAGAAAAATTTTTTTGGCAGATTTTTAAGGTCCGGGGCTTACAGAAATTTTCATACGGGTAAATATATTTCCGGAGAGTTCTGTGTCAAAATTAAGCACCAAAATCAACTTCTGTCACCGCAGCAAATCTTTTTTAAGGTTTACTGAAAGTTTTAAGCAGAATTTGGGGATTTTTGAAGAAAAAAATTTTTGCCCGATTTTTAAGGTCCGTGGCTTACAGATTTTTCATACGGGTAAATATATTTCCGGAGAGTTCTGTGTCAAAGTTAAGCACCAAAATCAACTTCTGTCACCGCAGCAAATCTTTTTTAATGTTTACTGAAAGTTTTTAGCAGAATTTGGGGATTTTTGAAGAAAAATTTTTTTGGCCGATTTTTAAGGTCCGGGGCTTACAGAAATTTTCATACGGGTAAATATATTTCCAGAGAGTTCTGTGTCAAAATTAAGCACCAAAATCAACTTCTGTCACCGCAGCAAATCTTTTTTAAGGTTTACTGAAAGTTTTAAGCAGAATTTGGGGATTTTTGAAGAAAAAATTTTTTGGCCGATTTTTAAGGTCCGGGGCTTACAGAAATTTTCATACGGGTAAATATATTTCCGGAGAGTTCTGTGTCAAAATTAAGCACCAAAATCAACTTCTGTCACCGCAGCAAATCTTTTTTAAGGTTTACTGAAAGTTTTAAGCAGAATTTGGGGATTTTTGAAGAAAAAATTTTTTGCCCGATTTTTAAGGTCCAGGGCTTACAGAAATTTTCATACGGGTAAATATATTTCCGGAGAGTTCTGTGTCAAAATTAAGCACCAAAATCAACTTCTGTCACCGCAGCAAATCTTTTTTAAGGTTTACTGAAAGTTTTAAGCAGAATTTGGGGATTTTTGAAGAAAAAAATTTTTGCCCGATTTTTAAGGTCCGTGGCTTACAGATTTTTCATACAGGTAAATATATTTCCGGAGAGTTCTGTGTCAAAATTAAGCACCAAAATCAACTTCTGTCACCGCAGCAAATCTTTTTTAATGTTTACTGAAAGTTTTTAGCAGAATTTGGGGATTTTTGAAGAAAAATTTTTTTGGCCGATTTTTAAGGTCCGGGGCTTACAGAAATTTTCATACGGGTAAATATATTTCCGGAGAGTTCTGTGTCAAAATTAAGCACCAAAATCAACTTCTGTCACTGCATCAAATCTTTTTTAAGGTTTACTGAAAGTTTTAAGTAGAATTTGGGGATTTTTGAAGAAAAAAATTTGTGCCCGATTTTTAAGGTCCGGGGCTTACAGAAATTTTCATACGGGTAAATATATTTCCGGAGAGTTCTGTGTCAAAATTAAGCACCAAAATCAACTTCTGTCACCGCATCAAATCTTTTTTAAGGTTTGCTGAAAGTTTTAAGCAGAATTTGGGGATTTTTGAAGAAAAAATTTTTTGCCCGATTTTTAAGGTCCAGGGCTTACAGAAATTTTCATACGGGTAAATATATTTCCGGAGAGTTCTGTGTCAAAATTAAGCACCAAAATCAACTTCTGTCACCGCAGCAAATCTTTTTTAAGGTTTACTGAAAGTTTTAAGCAGAATTTGGGGATTTTTGAAGAAAAAATTTTTTGCCCGATTTTTAAGGTCCGGGGCTTACAGAATTTTTCATACGGGTAAATATATTTCCGGAGAGTTCTGTGTCAAAATTAAGCACCAAAATCAACTTCTGTCACCGTAGGAAATCTTTTTTAAGGTTTACTGAAAGTTTTAAGCAGAATTTGGGGATTTTTGAAGAAAAAAATTTTTGCCCGATTTTTAAGGTCCGGGGCTTACAGAATTTTTCATACGGGTAAATATATTTCCGGAGAGTTCTGTGTCAAAATTAAGCACCAAAATCAACTTCTGTCACCGTAGGAAATCTTTTTTAAGGTTTACTGAAAGTTTTAAGCAGAATTTGGGGATTTTTGAAGAAAAAAATTTTTGCCCGATTTTTAAGGTCCGGGGCTTACAGAAATTTTCATACGGGTAAATATATTTCCGGAGATTTCTGTGTCAAAATTAAGCACCAAAATCAACTTCTGTCACCACAGCAAATCTTTTTTAAGGTTTACTGAAAGTTTTAAGCAGAATTTGGGGATTTTTGAAGAAAAAAAATTTTGCCCGATTTTTAAGGACCGGGGCTGGCAGAATTTTTCATACGGGTAAATATATTTCCGGAGAGTTCTGTGTCAAAATTAAGCACCAAAATCAACTTCTGTCACCGCAGCAAATCTTTTTTAAGGTTTACTGAAAGTTTTAAGCAGAATTTGGGGATTTTTGAAGAAAAAAAATTTTGACTGATTTTTAAGGTCCGGAGTTTACAGAATTTTTCATACGGGTAAATATATTTCTGGAGAGTTCTGTGTCAAAATTAAGCACCAAAATCAACTTCTGTCACCACAGCAAATCTTTTTTAAGGTTTACTGAAAGTTTTAAGCAGAATTTGGGGATTTTTGAAGAAAAAAAATTTTGCCCGATTTTTAAGGACCGGGGCTGGCAGAATTTTTCATACGGGTAAATATATTTCCGGAGAGTTCTGTGTCAAAATTAAGCACCAAAATCAACTTCTGTCACCGCAGCAAATCTTTTTTAATGTTTACTGAAAGTTTTTAGCAGAATTTGGGGATTTTTGAAGAAAAAATTTTTTGGCCGATTTTTAAGGTCCGGGGCTTACAGAAATTTTCATACGGGTAAATATATTTCCAGAGAGTTCTGTGTCAAAATTAAGCACCAAAATCAACTTCTGTCACCACAGCAAATCTTTTTTAAGGTTTACTGAAAGTTTTAAGCAGAATTTGGGGATTTTTGAAGAAAAAAATTTTTGCCCGATTTTTAAGGTTCGGGGCTTACAGAAATTTTCATACGGGTAAATATATTTCCGGAGAGTTCTGTGTCAAAATTAAGCACCAAAATCAACTTCTGTCACCGCAGCAAATTTTTTTTAAGGTTTACTGAAAGTTTTAAGCAGAATTTGGGGATTTTTGAAGAAAAAATTTTTTGCCCAATTTTTAAGGTCCGGGGCTTACAGAATTTTTCATACGGGTAAATATATTTCCGGAGAGTTCTGTGTCAAAATTAAGCACCAAAATCAACTTCTGTCACCGCAGCAAATCTTTTTTAATGTTTACTGAAAGTTTTAAGCAGAATTTGGGGATTTTTGAAGAAAAAAATTTTTGGCCGATTTTTAAGGTCCGGGGCTTACAGAAATTTTCATACGGGTAAATATATTTCCGGAGAGATCTGTGTCAAAATTAAGCACCAAAATCAACTTCTGTCACCGCAGCAAATCTTTTCTAAGGTTTACTGAAAGTTTTAAGCAGAATTTGGGGATTTTTGAAGAAAAAAATTTTTGCCCGATTTTTAAGGTCCAGGGCTTACAGAAATTTTCATACGGGTAAATATATTTCCGGAGAAGTCTGTGTCAAAATTAAGCACCAAAATCAACTTCTGTCACCGCAGCAAATCTTTTTTAAGGTTTACTGAAAGTTTTAAGCAGAATTTGGGGATTTCTGAAGAAAAAATTTTTTGCCCGATTTTTAAGGTCCAGGGCTTACAGAAATTTTCATACGGGTAAATATATTTCCGGAGAGTTCTGTGTCAAAATTAAGCACCAAAATCAACTTCTGTCACCGCAGCAAATCTTTTTTAAGGTTTACTGAAAGTTTTAAGCAGAATTTGGGGATTTTTGAAGAAAAAAATTTTTGGCCGATTTTTAAGGTCCGGGGCTTACAGAAATTTTCATACGGGTAAATATATTTCCGGAGAGTTCTGTGTCAAAATTAAGCACCAAAATCAACTTCTGTCACTGCATCAAATCTTTTTTAAGGTTTACTGAAAGTTTTAAGTAGAATTTGGGGATTTTTGAAGAAAAAAATTTGTGCCCGATTTTTAAGGTCCGGGGCTTACAGAAATTTTCATACGGGTAAATATATTTCCGGAGAGTTCTGTGTCAAAATTAAGCACCAAAATCAACTTCTGTCACCGCAGCAAATCTTTTTTAAGGTTTGTTGAAAGTTTTAAGCAGAATTTGGGGATTTTTGAAGAAAAAATTTTATGGCCGATTTTTAAGGTCCGGGGCTTACAGAATTTTTCATACGGGTAAATATATTTCCGGAGAGTTCTGTGTCAAAATTAAGCACCAAAATCAACTTCTGTCACCACAGCAAATCTTTTTTAAGGTTAACTGAAAGTTTTAAGCAGAATTTGGGGATTTTTGAAGAAAAAAAATTTTGCCCGATTTTTAAGGTCCGGGGCTTACAGAAATTTTCATACGGGTAAATATATTTCCAGAGAGTTCTGTGTCAAAATTAAGCACCAAAATCAACTTCTGTCACCGCATCAAATCTTTTTTAAGGTTTACTGAAAATTTTAAGCAGAATTTGGGGATATTTGAAGAAAAAAATTTTTGCCCGATTTTTAAGGTCCGGGGCTTACAGAATTTTTCAAACGGGTAAATATATTTCCGGAGAGTTCTGTGTCAAAATTAAGCACCAAAATCAACTTCTGTCACCGCAGCAAATCTTTTTTAAGGTTTACTGAAAGTTTTAAGCAGAATTTGGGGATTTTTGAAGAAAAAATTTTTTGGCTGATTTTTAAGGTCCGGGGCTTACAGAAATTTTCATACGGGTAAATATATTTCCAGAGAGTTCTGTGTCAAAATTAAGCACCAAAATCAACTTCTGTCACCGCAGCAAATCTTTTTTAAGGTTTACTGAAAGTTTTAAGCAGAATTTGGGGATTTTTGAAGAAAAAATTTTTTGCCCGATTTTTAAGGTCCGGGGCTTACAGAAATTTTCATACGGGTAAATATATTTCCGGAGAGTTCTGTGTCAAAATTAAGCACCAAAATCAACTTCTGTCACCGCATCAAATCTTTTTTAAGGTTTACTGAAAGTTTTAAGCAGAATTTGGGGATATTTGAAGAAAAAAATTTTTGCCCGATTTTTAAGGTCCGGGGCTTACAGAATTTTTCAAATGGGTAAATATATTTCCGGAGAGTTCTGTGTCAAAATTAAGCACTAAAATCAACTTCTGTCACCGCAGCAAATCTTTTTTAAGGTTTACTGAAAGTTTTAAGCAGAATTTGGGGATTTTTGAAGAAAAAAATTTTTGGCCGATTTTTAAGGTCCGGGGCTTACAGAATTTTTCAGATGGGTAAATATATTTCCGGAGAGTTCTGTGTCAAAATTAAGCACCAAAATCAACTTCTGTCACCGCAGCAAATCTTTTTTAAGGTTTACTGAAAGTTTTACGCAGAATTTGGGGATTTTTGAAGAAAAAAAATTTTGGCCGATTTTTATGGTCCGGGGCTTACAGAAATTTTCATTTGGGTAAATATATTTCCGGAGAGTTCTGTGTCAAAATTAAGCACCAAAATCAACTTCTGTCACCGCAGCAAATCTTTTTTATGGTTTACTGAAAGTTTTAAGCAGAATTTGGGGATTTTTGAAGAAAACATTTTTTGGCCGATTTTTAAGGTCTGGGGCTTACAGAAATTTTCATACGGGTAAATATATTTCCAGAGAGTTCTGTGTCAAAATTAAGCACCAAAATCAACTTCTGTCACCGCAGCAAATCTTTTTTAATGTTTACTGAAAGTTTTTAGCAGAATTTGGGGATTTTTGAAGAAAAAATTTTTTGGCCGATTTTTAAGGTCCGGGGCTTACAGAAATTTTCATACGGGTAAATATATTTCCGGAGAGTTCTGTGTCAAAATTAAGCACCAAAATCAACTTCTGTCACCGCAGCAAATCTTTTTTAAGGTTTGCTGAAAGTTTTAAGCAGAATTTGGGGATTTTTGAAGAAAAAATTTTTTGGCCGATTTTTAAGGTCCGGGGCTTACAGAAATTTTCATACGGGTAAATATATTTCCAGAGAGTTCTGTGTCAAAATTAAGCACCAAAATCAACTTCTGTCACCACAGCAAATCTTTTTTAAGGTTTACTGAAAGTTTTAAGCAGAATTTGGGGATTTTTGAAGAAAAAAATTTTTGCCCGATTTTTAAGGTTCGGGGCTTACAGAAATTTTCATACGGGTAAATATATTTCCGGAGAGTTCTGTGTCAAAATTAAGCACCAAAATCAACTTCTGTCACCGCATCAAATCTTTTTTAAGGTTTACTGAAAATTTTAAGCAGAATTTGGGGATATTTGAAGAAAAAAAATTTTGCCCGATTTTTAAGGTCCGGGGCTTACAGAATTTTTCAAACGGGTAAATATATTTCCGGAGAGTTCTGTGTCAAAATTAAGCACCAAAATCAACTTCTGTCACCGCAGCAAATCTTTTTTAAGGTTTACTGAAAGTTTTAAGCAGAATTTGGGGATTTTTGAAGAAAAATTTTTTTGCCCGATTTTTAAGGTCCGGGGCTTACAGAAATTTTCATACGGGTAAATATATTTCCAGAGAGTTCTGTGTCAAAATTAAGCACCAAAATCAACTTCTGTCACCGCAGCAAATCTTTTTTAATGTTTACTGAAAGTTTTGAGCAGAATTTGGGGATTTTTGAAGAAAAATTTTTTTGGCAGATTTTTAAGGTCCGGGGCTTACAGAAATTTTCATACGGGTAAATATATTTCCGGAGAGTTCTGTGTCAAAATTAAGCACCAAAATCAACTTCTGTCACCGCAGCAAATCTTTTTTAAGGTTTACTGAAAGTTTTAAGCAGAATTTGGGGATTTTTGAAGAAAAAAATTTTTGCCCGATTTTTAAGGTCCGTGGCTTACAGATTTTTCATACGGGTAAATATATTTCCGGAGAGTTCTGTGTCAAAGTTAAGCACCAAAATCAACTTCTGTCACCGCAGCAAATCTTTTTTAATGTTTACTGAAAGTTTTTAGCAGAATTTGGGGATTTTTGAAGAAAAATTTTTTTGGCCGATTTTTAAGGTCCGGGGCTTACAGAAATTTTCATACGGGTAAATATATTTCCAGAGAGTTCTGTGTCAAAATTAAGCACCAAAATCAACTTCTGTCACCGCAGCAAATCTTTTTTAAGGTTTACTGAAAGTTTTAAGCAGAATTTGGGGATTTTTGAAGAAAAAATTTTTTGGCCGATTTTTAAGGTCCGGGGCTTACAGAAATTTTCATACGGGTAAATATATTTCCGGAGAGTTCTGTGTCAAAATTAAGCACCAAAATCAACTTCTGTCACCGCAGCAAATCTTTTTTAAGGTTTACTGAAAGTTTTAAGCAGAATTTGGGGATTTTTGAAGAAAAAATTTTTTGCCCGATTTTTAAGGTCCAGGGCTTACAGAAATTTTCATACGGGTAAATATATTTCCGGAGAGTTCTGTGTCAAAATTAAGCACCAAAATCAACTTCTGTCACCGCAGCAAATCTTTTTTAAGGTTTACTGAAAGTTTTAAGCAGAATTTGGGGATTTTTGAAGAAAAAAATTTTTGCCCGATTTTTAAGGTCCGTGGCTTACAGATTTTTCATACAGGTAAATATATTTCCGGAGAGTTCTGTGTCAAAATTAAGCACCAAAATCAACTTCTGTCACCGCAGCAAATCTTTTTTAATGTTTACTGAAAGTTTTTAGCAGAATTTGGGGATTTTTGAAGAAAAATTTTTTTGGCCGATTTTTAAGGTCCGGGGCTTACAGAAATTTTCATACGGGTAAATATATTTCCGGAGAGTTCTGTGTCAAAATTAAGCACCAAAATCAACTTCTGTCACTGCATCAAATCTTTTTTAAGGTTTACTGAAAGTTTTAAGTAGAATTTGGGGATTTTTGAAGAAAAAAATTTGTGCCCGATTTTTAAGGTCCGGGGCTTACAGAAATTTTCATACGGGTAAATATATTTCCGGAGAGTTCTGTGTCAAAATTAAGCACCAAAATCAACTTCTGTCACCGCAGCAAATCTTTTTTAAGGTTTGTTGAAAGTTTTAAGCAGAATTTGGGGATTTTTGAAGAAAAAATTTTATGGCCGATTTTTAAGGTCCGGGGCTTACAGAATTTTTCATACGGGTAAATATATTTCCGGAGAGTTCTGTGTCAAAATTAAGCACCAAAATCAACTTCTGTCACCACAGCAAATCTTTTTTAAGGTTAACTGAAAGTTTTAAGCAGAATTTGGGGATTTTTGAAGAAAAAAAATTTTGCCCGATTTTTAAGGTCCGGGGCTTACAGAAATTTTCATACGGGTAAATATATTTCCAGAGAGTTCTGTGTCAAAATTAAGCACCAAAATCAACTTCTGTCACCGCATCAAATCTTTTTTAAGGTTTACTGAAAATTTTAAGCAGAATTTGGGGATATTTGAAGAAAAAAATTTTTGCCCGATTTTTAAGGTCCGGGGCTTACAGAATTTTTCAAACGGGTAAATATATTTCCGGAGAGTTCTGTGTCAAAATTAAGCACCAAAATCAACTTCTGTCACCGCAGCAAATCTTTTTTAAGGTTTACTGAAAGTTTTAAGCAGAATTTGGGGATTTTTGAAGAAAAAATTTTTTGGCTGATTTTTAAGGTCCGGGGCTTACAGAAATTTTCATACGGGTAAATATATTTCCAGAGAGTTCTGTGTCAAAATTAAGCACCAAAATCAACTTCTGTCACCGCAGCAAATCTTTTTTAAGGTTTACTGAAAGTTTTAAGCAGAATTTGGGGATTTTTGAAGAAAAAATTTTTTGCCCGATTTTTAAGGTCCGGGGCTTACAGAAATTTTCATACGGGTAAATATATTTCCGGAGAGTTCTGTGTCAAAATTAAGCACCAAAATCAACTTCTGTCACCGCATCAAATCTTTTTTAAGGTTTACTGAAAGTTTTAAGCAGAATTTGGGGATATTTGAAGAAAAAAATTTTTGCCCGATTTTTAAGGTCCGGGGCTTACAGAATTTTTCAAATGGGTAAATATATTTCCGGAGAGTTCTGTGTCAAAATTAAGCACTAAAATCAACTTCTGTCACCGCAGCAAATCTTTTTTAAGGTTTACTGAAAGTTTTAAGCAGAATTTGGGGATTTTTGAAGAAAAAAATTTTTGGCCGATTTTTAAGGTCCGGGGCTTACAGAATTTTTCAGATGGGTAAATATATTTCCGGAGAGTTCTGTGTCAAAATTAAGCACCAAAATCAACTTCTGTCACCGCAGCAAATCTTTTTTAAGGTTTACTGAAAGTTTTACGCAGAATTTGGGGATTTTTGAAGAAAAAAAATTTTGGCCGATTTTTAAGGTCCGGGGCTTACAGAAATTTTCATTTGGGTAAATATATTTCCGGAGAGTTCTGTGTCAAAATTAAGCACCAAAATCAACTTCTGTCACCGCAGCAAATCTTTTTTATGGTTTACTGAAAGTTTTAAGCAGAATTTGGGGATTTTTGAAGAAAACATTTTTTGGCCGATTTTTAAGGTCTGGGGCTTACAGAAATTTTCATACGGGTAAATATATTTCCAGAGAGTTCTGTGTCAAAATTAAGCACCAAAATCAACTTCTGTCACCGCAGCAAATCTTTTTTAATGTTTACTGAAAGTTTTTAGCAGAATTTGGGGATTTTTGAAGAAAAAATTTTTTGGCCGATTTTTAAGGTCCGGGGCTTACAGAAATTTTCATACGGGTAAATATATTTCCGGAGAGTTCTGTGTCAAAATTAAGCACCAAAATCAACTTCTGTCACCGCAGCAAATCTTTTTTAAGGTTTGCTGAAAGTTTTAAGCAGAATTTGGGGATTTTTGAAGAAAAAATTTTTTGGCCGATTTTTAAGGTCCGGGGCTTACAGAAATTTTCATACGGGTAAATATATTTCCAGAGAGTTCTGTGTCAAAATTAAGCACCAAAATCAACTTCTGTCACCACAGCAAATCTTTTTTAAGGTTTACTGAAAGTTTTAAGCAGAATTTGGGGATTTTTGAAGAAAAAAATTTTTGCCCGATTTTTAAGGTTCGGGGCTTACAGAAATTTTCATACGGGTAAATATATTTCCGGAGAGTTCTGTGTCAAAATTAAGCACCAAAATCAACTTCTGTCACCGCATCAAATCTTTTTTAAGGTTTACTGAAAATTTTAAGCAGAATTTGGGGATATTTGAAGAAAAAAATTTTTGCCCGATTTTTAAGGTCCGGGGCTTACAGAATTTTTCAAACGGGTAAATATATTTCCGGAGAGTTCTGTGTCAAAATTAAGCACCAAAATCAACTTCTGTCACCGCAGCAAATCTTTTTTAAGGTTTACTGAAAGTTTTAAGCAGAATTTGGGGATTTTTGAAGAAAAAATTTTTTGCCCGATTTTTAAGGTCCGGGGCTTACAGAAATTTTCATACGGGTAAATATATTTCCAGAGAGTTCTGTGTCAAAATTAAGCACCAAAATCAACTTCTGTCACCGCAGCAAATCTTTTTTAATGTTTACTGAAAGTTTTGAGCAGAATTTGGGGATTTTTGAAGAAAAATTTTTTTGGCAGATTTTTAAGGTCCGGGGCTTACAGAAATTTTCATACGGGTAAATATATTTCCGGAGAGTTCTGTGTCAAAATTAAGCACCAAAATCAACTTCTGTCACCGCAGCAAATCTTTTTTAAGGTTTACTGAAAGTTTTAAGCAGAATTTGGGGATTTTTTGAAGAAAAAAATTTTTGCCCGATTTTTAAGGTCCGTGGCTTACAGATTTTTCATACGGGTAAATATATTTCCGGAGAGTTCTGTGTCAAAGTTAAGCACCAAAATCAACTTCTGTCACCGCAGCAAATCTTTTTTAATGTTTACTGAAAGTTTTTAGCAGAATTTGGGATTTTTGAAGAAAAATTTTTTTGGCCGATTTTTAAGGTCCGGGGCTTACAGAAATTTTCATACGGGTAAATATATTTCCAGAGAGTTCTGTGTCAAAATTAAGCACCAAAATCAACTTCTGTCACCGCAGCAAATCTTTTTTAAGGTTTACTGAAAGTTTTAAGCAGAATTTGGGGATTTTTGAAGAAAAAATTTTTTGGCCGATTTTTAAGGTCCGGGGCTTACAGAAATTTTCATACGGGTAAATATATTTCCGGAGAGTTCTGTGTCAAAATTAAGCACCAAAATCAACTTCTGTCACCGCAGCAAATCTTTTTTAAGGTTTACTGAAAGTTTTAAGCAGAATTTGGGGATTTTTGAAGAAAAAATTTTTTGCCCGATTTTTAAGGTCCAGGGCTTACAGAAATTTTCATACGGGTAAATATATTTCCGGAGAGTTCTGTGTCAAAATTAAGCACCAAAATCAACTTCTGTCACCGCAGCAAATCTTTTTTAAGGTTTACTGAAAGTTTTAAGCAGAATTTGGGGATTTTTGAAGAAAAAAATTTTTGCCCGATTTTTAAGGTCCGTGGCTTACAGATTTTTCATACAGGTAAATATATTTCCGGAGAGTTCTGTGTCAAAATTAAGCACCAAAATCAACTTCTGTCACCGCAGCAAATCTTTTTTAATGTTTACTGAAAGTTTTTAGCAGAATTTGGGGATTTTTGAAGAAAAATTTTTTGGCCGATTTTTAAGGTCCGGGGCTTACAGAAATTTTCATACGGGTAAATATATTTCCGGAGAGTTCTGTGTCAAAATTAAGCACCAAAATCAACTTCTGTCACCGCAGCAAATCTTTTTTAAGGTTTACTGAAAGTTTTAAGCAGAATTTGGGGATTTTTGAAGAAAAAATTTTTTGGCCGATTTTTAAGGTCCGGGGCTTACAGAAATTTTCATACGGGTAAATATATTTCCGGAGAGTTCTGTGTCAAAATTAAGCACCAAAATCAACTTCTGTCACCGCAGCAAATCTTTTTTAAGGTTTACTGAAAGTTTTAAGCAGAATTTGGGGATTTTTGAAGAAAAAATTTTTGCCCGATTTTTAAGGTCCAGGGCTTACAGAAATTTTCATACGGGTAAATATATTTCCGGAGAGTTCTGTGTCAAAATTAAGCACCAAAATCAACTTCTGTCACCGCATCAAATCTTTTTTAAGGTTTACTGAAAGTTTTAAGTAGAATTTGGGGATTTTTGAAGAAAAAAATTTTTGCCCGATTTTTAAGGTCCGGGGCTTACAGAATTTTTCATACGGGTAAATATATTTCCGGAGAGTTCTGTGTCAAAATTAAGCACCAAAATCAACTTCTGTCACTGCAGCAAATCTTTTTTAAGGTTTACTGAAAGTTTTAAGCAGAATTTGGGGATTTTTGAAGAAAAAAATTTTTGCCCGATTTTTAAGGTCCGTGGCTTACAGATTTTTCATACGGGTAAATATATTTCCGGAGAGTTCTGTGTCAAAATTAAGCACCAAAATCAACTTCTGTCACCGCATCAAATCTTTTTTAAGGTTTACTGAAAATTTTAAGCAGAATTTGGGGATATTTGAAGAAAAAAATGTTTGCCCGATTTTTAAGGTCCGGGGCTTACAGAATTTTTCAAACGGGTAAATATATTTCCGGAGAGTTCTGTGTCAAAATTAAGCACCAAAATCAACTTCTGTCACCGCAGCAAATCTTTTTTAAGGTTTACTGAAAGTTTTAAGTAGAATTTGGGGATTTTTGAAGAAAAAAATTTTTGCCCGATTTTTAAGTTCGGGGCTTACAGAAATTTTCATACGGGTAAATATATTTCCGGAGAGTTCTGTGTCAAAATTAAGCACCAAAATCAACTTCTGTCACCGCATCAAATCTTTTTTGAGGTTTACTGAAAGTTTTAAGCAGAATTTGGGGATTTTTGAAGAAAAAAATTTTTGCCCGATTTTTAAGGTCCGGGGCTTACAGAAATTTTCATACGGGTAAATATATTTCCGGAGAGTTCTGTGTCAAAATTAAGCACCAAAATCAACTTCTGTCACCGCAGCAAATCTTTTTTAAGGTTTGCTGAAAGTTTTAAGCAGAATTTGGGGATTTTTGAAGAAAAAATTTTTTGCCCGATTTTTAAGGTCCAGGGCTTACAGAAATTTTCATACGGGTAAATATATTTCCGGAGAGTTCTGTGTCAAAATTAAGCACCAAAATCAACTTCTGTCACCGCAGCAAATCTTTTTTAAGGTTTGCTGAAAGTTTTAAGCAGAATTTGGGGATTTTTGAAGAAAAAATTTTTTGCCCGATTTTTAAGGTCCAGGGCTTACAGAAATTTTCATACGGGTAAATATATTTCCGGAGAGTTCTGTGTCAAAATTAAGCACCAAAATCAACTTCTGTCACCGCAGCAAATCTTTTTTAAGGTTTACTGAAAGTTTTAAGCAGAATTTGGGGATTTTTGAAGAAAAAATTTTTTGCCCGATTTTTAAGGTCCGGGGCTTACAGAATTTTTCATACGGGTAAATATATTTCCGGAGAGTTCTGTGTCAAAATTAAGCACCAAAATCAACTTCTGTCACCGTAGGAAATCTTTTTTAAGGTTTACTGAAAGTTTTAAGCAGAATTTGGGGATTTTTGAAGAAAAAAATTTTTGCCCGATTTTTAAGGTCCGGGCTTACAGAAATTTTCATACGGGTAAATATATTTCCGGAGATTTCTGTGTCAAAATTAAGCACCAAAATCAACTTCTGTCACCACAGCAAATCTTTTTTAAGGTTTACTGAAAGTTTTAAGCAGAATTTGGGGATTTTTGAAGAAAAAAAATTTTGCCCGATTTTTAAGGACCGGGGCTGGCAGAATTTTTCATACGGGTAAATATATTTCCGGAGAGTTCTGTGTCAAAATTAAGCACCAAAATCAACTTCTGTCACCGCAGCAAATCTTTTTTAAGGTTTACTGAAAGTTTTAAGCAGAATTTGGGGATTTTTGAAGAAAAAAAATTTTGACTGATTTTTAAGGTCCGGAGTTTACAGAATTTTTCATACGGGTAAATATATTTCTGGAGAGTTCTGTGTCAAAATTAAGCACCAAAATCAACTTCTGTCACCACAGCAAATCTTTTTTAAGGTTTACTGAAAGTTTTAAGCAGAATTTGGGGATTTTTGAAGAAAAAAAATTTTGCCCGATTTTTAAGGACCGGGGCTGGCAGAATTTTTCATACGGGTAAATATATTTCCGGAGAGTTCTGTGTCAAAATTAAGCACCAAAATCAACTTCTGTCACCGCAGCAAATCTTTTTTAATGTTTACTGAAAGTTTTTAGCAGAATTTGGGGATTTTTGAAGAAAAAATTTTTTGGCCGATTTTTAAGGTCCGGGGCTTACAGAAATTTTCATACGGGTAAATATATTTCCGGAGAGTTCTGTGTCAAAATTAAGCACCAAAATCAACTTCTGTCACCGCAGCAAATCTTTTTTAAGGTTTGCTGAAAGTTTTAAGCAGAATTTGGGGATTTTTGAAGAAAAAATTTTTTGGCCGATTTTTAAGGTCCGGGGCTTACAGAAATTTTCATACGGGTAAATATATTTCCAGAGAGTTCTGTGTCAAAATTAAGCACCAAAATCAACTTCTGTCACCACAGCAAATCTTTTTTAAGGTTTACTGAAAGTTTTAAGCAGAATTTGGGGATTTTTGAAGAAAAAAATTTTTGCCCGATTTTTAAGGTTCGGGGCTTACAGAAATTTTCATACGGGTAAATATATTTCCGGAGAGTTCTGTGTCAAAATTAAGCACCAAAATCAACTTCTGTCACCGCATCAAATCTTTTTTAAGGTTTACTGAAAATTTTAAGCAGAATTTGGGGATATTTGAAGAAAAAAATTTTTGCCCGATTTTTAAGGTCCGGGGCTTACAGAATTTTTCAAACGGGTAAATATATTTCCGGAGAGTTCTGTGTCAAAATTAAGCACCAAAATCAACTTCTGTCACCGCAGCAAATCTTTTTTAAGGTTTACTGAAAGTTTTAAGCAGAATTTGGGGATTTTTGAAGAAAAAATTTTTTGCCCGATTTTTAAGGTCCGGGGCTTACAGAAATTTTCATACGGGTAAATATATTTCCAGAGAGTTCTGTGTCAAAATTAAGCACCAAAATCAACTTCTGTCACCGCAGCAAATCTTTTTTAATGTTTACTGAAAGTTTTGAGCAGAATTTGGGGATTTTTGAAGAAAAATTTTTTTGGCAGATTTTTAAGGTCCGGGGCTTACAGAAATTTTCATACGGGTAAATATATTTCCGGAGAGTTCTGTGTCAAAATTAAGCACCAAAATCAACTTCTGTCACCGCAGCAAATCTTTTTTAAGGTTTACTGAAAGTTTTAAGCAGAATTTGGGGATTTTTGAAGAAAAAAATTTTTGCCCGATTTTTAAGGTCCGTGGCTTACAGATTTTTCATACGGGTAAATATATTTCCGGAGAGTTCTGTGTCAAAATTAAGCACCAAAATCAACTTCTGTCACCGCAGCAAATCTTTTTTAATGTTTACTGAAAGTTTTTAGCAGAATTTGGGGATTTTTGAAGAAAAATTTTTTTGGCCGATTTTTAAGGTCCGGGGCTTACAGAAATTTTCATACGGGTAAATATATTTCCAGAGAGTTCTGTGTCAAAATTAAGCACCAAAATCAACTTCTGTCACCGCAGCAAATCTTTTTTAAGGTTTACTGAAAGTTTTAAGCAGAATTTGGGGATTTTTGAAGAAAAAAATTTTTGGCCGATTTTTAAGGTCCGGGGCTTACAGAAATTTTCATACGGGTAAATATATTTCCAGAGAGTTCAGTGTCAAAATTAAGCACCAAAATCAACTTCTGTCACCGCAGCAAATCTTTTTTAAGGTTTACTGAAAGTTTTAAGCAGAATTTGGGGATTTTTGAAGAAAAAATTTTTTGCCCGATTTTTAAGGTCCAGGGCTTACAGAAATTTTCATACGGGTAAATATATTTCCGGAGAGTTCTGTGTCAAAATTAAGCACCAAAATCAACTTCTGTCACCGCAGCAAATCTTTTTTAAGGTTTACTGAAAGTTTTAAGCAGAATTTGGGGATTTTTGAAGAAAAAAATTTTTGCCCGATTTTTAAGGTCCGTGGCTTACAGATTTTTCATACAGGTAAATATATTTCCGGAGAGTTCTGTGTCAAAATTAAGCACCAAAATCAACTTCTGTCACCGCAGCAAATCTTTTTTAATGTTTACTGAAAGTTTTTAGCAGAATTTGGGGATTTTTGAAGAAAAATTTTTTTGGCCGATTTTTAAGGTCCGGGGCTTACAGAAATTTTCATACGGGTAAATATATTTCCGGAGAGTTCTGTGTCAAAATTAAGCACCAAAATCAACTTCTGTCACCGCAGCAAATCTTTTTTAAGGTTTACTGAAAGTTTTAAGCAGAATTTGGGGATTTTTGAAGAAAAAATTTTTTGGCCGATTTTTAAGGTCCGGGGCTTACAGAAATTTTCATACGGGTAAATATATTTCCGGAGAGTTCTGTGTCAAAATTAAGCACCAAAATCAACTTCTGTCACCGCAGCAAATCTTTTTTAAGGTTTACTGAAAGTTTTAAGCAGAATTTGGGGATTTTTGAAGAAAACATTTTTTGCCCGATTTTTAAGGTCCAGGGCTTACAGAAATTTTCATACGGGTAAATATATTTCCGGAGAGTTCTGTGTCAAAATTAAGCACCAAAATCAACTTCTGTCACCGCAGCAAATCTTTTTTAAGGTTTACTGAAAGTTTTAAGCAGAATTTGGGGATTTTTGAAGAAAAAATTTTTTGGCCGATTTTTAAGGTCCGGGGCTTACAGAAATTTTCATACGGGTAAATATATTTCCGGAGAGTTCTGTGTCAAAATTAAGCACCAAAATCAACTTCTGTCACCGCATCAAATCTTTTTTAAGGTTTACTGAAAGTTTTAAGTAGAATTTGGGGATTTTTGAAGAAAAAAATTTTTGCCCGATTTTTAAGGTCCGGGGCTTACAGAATTTTTCATACGGGTAAATATATTTCCGGAGAGTTCTGTGTCAAAATTAAGCACCAAAATCAACTTCTGTCACTGCAGCAAATCTTTTTTAAGGTTTACTGAAAGTTTTAAGCAGAATTTGGGGATTTTTGAAGAAAAAAATTTTTGCCCGATTTTTAAGGTCCGTGGCTTACAGATTTTTCATACGGGTAAATATATTTCCGGAGAGTTCTGTGTCAATATTAAGCACCAAAATCAACTTCTGTCACCGCATCAAATCTTTTTTAAGGTTTACTGAAAATTTTAAGCAGAATTTGGGGATATTTGAAGAAAAAAATGTTTTCCCGATTTTTAAGGTCCGGGGCTTACAGAATTTTTCAAACGGGTAAATATATTTCCGGAGAGTTCTGTGTCAAAATTAAGCACCAAAATCAACTTCTGTCACCGCAGCAAATCTTTTTTAAGGTTTACTGAAAGTTTTAAGTAGAATTTGGGGATTTTTGAAGAAAAAAATTTTTGCCCGATTTTTAAGGTCCGGGGCTTACAGAAATTTTCATACGGGTAAATATATTTCCGGAGAGTTCTGTGTCAAAATTAAGCACCAAAATCAACTTCTGTCACCGCATCAAATCTTTTTTGAGGTTTACTGAAAGTTTTAAGCAGAATTTGGGGATTTTTGAAGAAAAAAATTTTTGCCCGATTTTTAAGGTCCGGGGCTTACAGAAATTTTCATACGGGTAAATATATTTCCGGAGAGTTCTGTGTCAAAATTAAGCACCAAAATCAACTTCTGTCACCGCAGCAAATCTTTTTTAAGGTTTGCTGAAAGTTTTAAGCAGAATTTGGGGATTTTTGAAGAAAAAATTTTT